>OMPJ01012115.1:0-43008 GCA_900312935.1 Carapus acus
ATTCAATATTATTGTTTTTACTGATATGTTGTTTTAAGATAATCAAAACAACTGAAAACAGTTGATGCTATTGAAGCTGAAAATAGACGTGTTGTCAGTGAAAGCAAGGTGTGATGATGGTAAAGGCCCTCAAAGTTTGTGTACACAGCGGAGGGTGTGCAGCAATATTGGTGGGGCAGTTTCGATGTACAGCACAAGTGCATATTGTTTTAAAGGACTTTTGTAGCATGATTTCTATATACAAGAAAAATAAATATTTAAAAAGAAACTGGAAAAAAAAGTAAAATCGAAGAACCAACATGCTCGCTTATTCCCTTTAACATTTAAGAAGGAGGTAGTTGTTAAATATTAACATTCAGTCATTTATGACAGCCATACTGTTTTCGTCAAACTCCCACAAAATGCTTACGTGTTCGCTACAAACCGTACGGTCAAACAATGCGTTTAACAAGCAAAAGTGTAGTGGAAAACCCCAAAATATCCCGCTTTAGTGTTTTGGCTGCAAGAAGCTTTAAAGTCGGATTCAAGCAGCTCAACATTCCCAAACACAAACATCACAGACGCCCCGGATTCTGATTTGGGGCTTCAAACTTGCAAACACACACACACGCTATACAAATTTTGATTGTGCCACTGGTCTGTCCTGAAATCGATCTCTAGCATATTTTAAAAGATGATTAAAGTGAATAGAGCACTCACCATCTCCAGAGAAAGCCGACAAAAAGTGTAGAAGCAGCAGGAAAAGTCTCAGAGTAAATCTCATCTTCAACAAAACTGCTCTCGGCACGGCCTGACCCACTAAAGATTCATTTTAACCCCAAAACGCGACTGTCTCTGTTTCGAGACCATTTAGAGGGCGCCTTCATGTAAATGGCTTGGACGACGGTATAAATTTCCCTCGACGAACGGTTATATTTAATATTTAAGAGCGATAGAGGTGCTGTGTGGGGTAATTGGCCTGGGCAGGATTCAATCACCAACTTCTCCTGCCTGGCCCCGCCCACTGCTCGGCCAAGCTACATGTGCCACACCGGAAACCCGCACCGTTTGGGAACCAGCAGGAAAATAAATTACATGTATGACATAAATATAATATTATTCTCGGCATATTTCGTATGCTTATATTACCTGTGTTATATTCATAAATTATGCAAAATGTTGCCTAGCAAATGAAGATATGTTCAGTAAATGATACTGAAAGATATCCCAAGATAATCTACCCTCAAAGCTATAGCTGAACTATTTGCTATGAAGAACAGAATGTCTTTAACCTTTCTTCAAGGTCAATGAGATTTTTCGAGGAGAAGATCAAAATAGACAAAAATATTGACCCTAGAAGAATAACTGCAGCATATGGTAAAATATTTGAGTATGTTGATGAATTTAAATCAGAATTAGAGCCTTAAATAATCCAGAAGGACATCAATAATTATATGGGAGAAAATAATACAGTATACCATCCAGTTATACTCTCAATTCTTATCATTTCCATTACCAACTGTGCTTTTTGATACTGCAAGATATTGAATTGTCCTGACCGATGTGGTACGGCCTGTTTTCCTTACCACTTAACTGTTACATGATAATGAAATGATCACTTCATTCGGGCTATGGAGAAAAAGATCAGAGTGTTTTGTTCGTTGTATATTTTTGAGGTTCCTCGTAAAAGGTCGATCGCGGCCTTTTCCCCTGTGGTCGAGTGAAAGTGATGTAAACTTTAGCTTGACGAAGCAACACCCCCCTCCCCAGTGGAGTGTGTGCAATAGGGAAGGACTGGATACGTGACTGACCCCTGGTGGTGAAACTTTGGCGGTATTCACCTCACGTGAACATTAGGGCGGGGAGGATTTTCGGAGGACTGTATTTACATGAAAACACAAGCTCCGTTTACCCTAAATGGCGACAAATTACTGATGTGGTTCATTTGATGAGGACCCCACTACTACGACTTTTCCCTTCAAGACCACAGATGAAAAAAACTGTTTTCTGTGACACGTGTTTATTTTATCCAGATTATGATTCAAAACTGTGTTGATTATTTTTATGTACAATAATAAACATAACGTAAAGAGCCTAAGACATGTGCCGTTGTCAGTCTTCTTTACTATGTCTTGTCTCTTCTTGCGTTAGTGTTGAAATGCAGCTGAAGCGCTATCTGTGAAATCAAAAATAACGGAATAGATTGCATTTACCTTCAGCGACAATCTAACATGCCTTTCAGTGCTCCATACTGCCAACATCAAAACTTCAGTGAGTGTATTCACATTGAAGGGATACAAACACTTAAACTAAAATACACATGCCAACCATCTGTCCTTAGTATTCAAGCAGGTATTCAAAAACATGTTAAATAAAGCCATTACCTACTAAATGTTGCGTGTTGTGACTGTGCTCAAGACCTGAAGAATTCAAATTCTCTCTCAAATTACTGTATTAAATATTTGCATTTCTGAAATCTTTCCCCATTATCTTTAGCATCACAAAAAGAAATCTAAAACGCTCACTTCAATCTGAAGCTTGTTCAGCCTCAAGAGAAACAATTGCCCCTCCACTTCAAGCCTTTATAGAACTCCGAAGCCCACAGGTCATTTGTCTGAAACAAATGAACACAACGCTTCCATGCCACTCAGTCACATGTGAACCATTTTAACTGCGATCTGGATCCAGTTAAAGGTAAGTTTGTCAGGGAATGTAAGACTCGAAGATGCTTATGCTATAAGCAACACTGAAAAAAGTCTGTTCATCTGCAAGACTTCAGCCAGAGGTTTACTTTGCATTTTTGGATCTTGATTGCCTCCTTTATGAAATCTATCTTCGCTGAGGAGGGTGTCTTTTGACAAAGCACTTTCTATCGCTCTTCCTTTTTTCTCAAGGGAGGGTTGTGCTGCAGCAGGCAGGGAGTGTCCTGAAAAGGGAGTTGTGTGGAATCCTCTCTTTGGCACCATACTCCACTTCAGATGTTCTTCATCTTCAAGCAAATTTTTTCTTGGTGGCAGTGAAACGCTCCATGTACTGCAAGGGAGCACACACACATGCATGCATCAAAATGGTGCACAAGCAATATTCACAGGATGAAATGGCTTTTGGGATAATTCAGAGAATTGTAGTGGCCTCACGTAGGTTCAGAGAACAGTTGAAACGGCTTGTTGCTAAATCGTGATAAAAGCAAAACTTGCCCGGGTGTGTTATTGCATCATCTTCACGACCTGAAAGGAGAAAGCAACTCACCTTATCATATCCATCCAGATCCCTTAGCTTCTTCACTTCAAAAAGATTCCCCTCCACAGAGAGGAGGGACACCTGAGAGTCTGTCAAGATGGACAGCGGTATGGAGGATAGCTCCAGACAGTTTTCTTCCAAGCGGAGAACCTTTAACTTCGGACACCGAGACACTTCCTCTGATAAAACAGAGATCTGGTGAAGAGAAGAGGAGGAGAGAACATATGACGAAGTTTCCTAACTGTGGCACAATCAACATTTCTATGTACTTGAAATCCATTTCACAGCAAATAAGTTCTGATCCAAACACTTGATGTTTACCTGGTTCTGGTTAAGGTTTATCTCTATGGCCTGGAGCTCGGATACCTCCGGGGTAATACTCTGGATCTGGTTTCTAGACAAGTCTAGCAGGTCAAGATGCCTCAGGGCACCCAGACCAGAGGGGAAAACTTTGATCTGGTTCCCAGCCAGGCACAGGGTGCGAAGAGCTTTCAGCTTGCTCAAAACGGGAGGCAACTGCTGGATTCTGTTCCCGTTCAGACCGAGAGTCTCTAATTTCTTCAACTTTTCGATATCAGTGGGCAGGGTTGCTATGGAGACAAACCAGGAAACACACGTTAATGATAGGGATGTCCGATATTGGCTTTTTTGCCGATATCCGATATGCCGATTTTGTCCAACTCTCAATTTACCGATACCGATAACAGCCGATACCGATATGGGCGCCGGTAGACGCTTCAGGAGCGCATAGGCACTATTTCAGTGTAACGCAAGCATTATTGTATTTTTATCGTTTTTTATTTTATCGGTTTTAAAGCAAAAAAATCCGATACCGATATTACATTTTCATGCAAATATCGGGCCGATAATATCGATGGGCCGATATTATCGGACATCTCTAATTAATGACACAGAACTAAAACCTTGAGCTGAGATATGACAAGTTTTACTTTGAGTGCCAAAATGCACTCAAAGAAAAAGACAATGATGTTTTTACAGCTAATTCATATCCTTTAACAAATCTTTATGTTCTCTAATGATGTCACTCTTGCCATAACTACCTTACCATAACCATAGCAGACTTTAAATTTCTTGGATCAGTAAAGTGAGTATCATATCTACCTACCTAATGATACAAATAAAGCCCAATATAATCAAGAAAAGCAAAACAAAAATGACAGACATCTGGCAAGCTGCTAGTACACACCCAGTTTGTTGCAGTTAAGTGTCAAACTTTTCAGCTGCAGGAAGTTTCCGATTGAGGCAGGAAGAACTTCAATCTTGTTGGAGGACAGATCCACCGTTCTGAGGTTGGCGGTCAGTCTCTGCAACTCCTCTGGAAACTTTACGACCAGGCATACAGTCATTTCAAAGGAATGCAGTCACCCGGAATCAGTACAATAGCAGCAACAAGGCTGAAGTCCAGACACATTTAAGACAGAGTCGATGCATGACTCTGTTCCCTTGTAAAAGGTCTAACCGCTCATATGCATTACCTCCTGGAGGCCTTTTCCTGTCAGCTGGAAAACTCCAGTCTTCTGGGAGGTTTCCAGGTGAGATTTTAGAGCACTGTTCCCCATCTGGAGGTGCAACTGTGTTCCCTGTCCTGTCAAACAACAACGGGGAAGAAAGACGGATTACTTGAGGGGAACGTTGGAAATAAACAAGTCCACAGTCAGTACTACTCAGGAGGATTCCAGAATGGAAGATGGCTTTAACACTCTTACTCCTCTCTGACTTCATCCTGCCGTAATGGGATAAGTGGGAGTGAACATGAAAAACCTGCTGCGGACACCATGAATGGAACAAGATCACGCAACAAACATGTAAACATGTATCTATTAGGTCAAATGGTATTCTCAGATGTATTCCAGAACTGTGATTGTCGTTTTGATCAGGTGTGGATTCGATTGCGACAATGTTTTCCTGACCATTGCATCCGTCATAATGCTTTGTACTTGTTCATGTGACCTATGGTTATCATCCAACAGAACCTGGCCATTTTTTAAATTATCAAGCGCAGAAGGTGCAAGTATAAGTCTACAAAAAAACACCCTATGTTTACATCTACGTGATAATGGCTGCGTTAGCAAGCTTCTCTATGACCACCGCCCAACTAGGCGACAATTGGATGGTACGTGGATACTCACAGTCCAGATATTGAATCAAATTCACCAGCTGGATACCTCTCAGCGAACGAGTTGGAACGCGACCAAAGAAAAAAAATACTGTAAGTGCGAAATTACACAACTTTAAACAGACCGACGATAATCCAAACGCGCTCCAATGGAAATGCGATTCATTTTCTTCTTTGGTGGTTAGAAGGCGTAGATGCTCCGTTGCTGCCCTCATCTGGCTAACACTCATGAATGACGATCTCGTCTGCTTTGCTCTACCCTCAGTGTTGACTCAAAATAAAGTACTCATTTTTGTCATTCCTATCGACTTAACGCAAGGTCAAACAATAACTACAAAAATGAAAGTCCCTTCAACCATGAGGATGAATAAAAATCATATCAAGTGCACACTATTTTATCATGGAAAACCTTCTATACGTTGTGATTACAGGCAGTTTTTCTGTGTCTTTCAATGCAATGTCCTGTTGGGAAATATATTGCACTTGACTGTTTTAAGTCAAATATTAGTTCAGGAATGGCTGAATGCACCATCAACTTCAGGACAACAAAATTCACAATCTTCAAAAGATCTTCAGGACAGGTCAAAGGTTACGAGGAAGCTGTGTGAAAAAATGTTACGGAAAGCACTTCCTTTTCTCAGAACTGCCCCTACAAAGTCTATGTAGTCCTTGAACGTAAAATTACTTACCCTCTGAGATTGAAGTGACCCAAGTCCGTGCTAGATTGGAGGACCATTCATCAAGGTATTTTTGAGGCCACAGCATCAAGCATTCATTCACCCATTGACGTTAACAGTGGAGGAGTTTGTGGCTAAAATGTCTGTTCCAGATTGAGGCACATTATCCACCACAAGACCTCCACTCAGGTGTGAGACTGATTCGATTTTTAGAAAGTCAATTTATTCCCAAAAGAATCTCTGAAACCCACGAGATCAAAAATATATGGCTTTGGTGCCTCATGCATTAATCTTCATGAGAATAAACACCCATCAGTACTGCTTTAACAGAGAATGAAACTTTTATATGGTGGCAGTGGCTCAGTCATTCAGGGATCGGAGGGTGGCTGGTTCAAGTCCCACTGCCGACAACAAGAGACTGAAGGCTGGACTGGTGGCTGGAGCGATTGCAGCTCATCTCCCGAGCACTGCTGAGGTGCCCTTAGGCAGGGCAGACAAGGCACCCAACCCCAACCAGCTGGTGGTGCCCATTCCCCAAGTGCAGCCCCCTCCCTCGGAAGGCCCTTCTCTACTGCGTAGCAACAACCCATTAGCAGAGCTGAGACTGCGCCACTCTCTAAATCTATTACTGTAGGATAAAAGATGTGTGTTGCATTTCTCAACTTTGCTTTCCGCTTGGTGTATCCTCTGATCATGATGGGAAGAATTAGTAAGAGATCGAGCTGATTTTCCTTGCAGAAACTCCCCTTAAATTTGATTTTTTTTTTATTTCAAAACAAACTTTTATGACAACACGCTCCTCAGATAAAAATGTCTCTACAAAATGAAAACTTTCAATTGCTCTTCATAACATGCAATTCTAGCAAATGTTTGGGACATTCAGTTACAGCAAACCAGCAACATCATCAGCTGCATCATCACATGGTTACTATTCTCTAGTTATGGATCAGATGTGGAATCCAAAATCACAATCAGGAAATGCTGTAACCACAGTGATATGGCATGCATCAATGCTTTTTTGTAAAAGCAGTGGCTTATGCTTTATCGGCTGAGCAGTTTTGTTCTGAAAATGTTCATATGAAGAAATTTTGAAGACAAAACGTTCTTCAACAAAAAGAATTTGAACACTGGTTATTGGCCACAACCTCATCTTTCATCTTGGTAATCCCAGTTTGCTCCAGTGTAAACACTGCCTCTATTGTACAAAGTCTTTGTCCTATTGTAGTGTGTGTTCCAATCGCTGAAATGCACAAAAACAATATTTCCTTTTTGCACTGTGGATAGATGTCTAACACATGAGTGAGGGAGTTTTACAGATACTCAGAGTGGTAAACCATTCTTAATTCAAATCAATTCTTAACAAACGAAACTGGGACCAAGTTGGGATTAAAATCTGGTGAGACAAACAAGAAAATCAACATGTTTGAGATTTCATTTTCAATGGCTTGGTGCAATTAGTTTGACAAAATAAACAATAGAAAGCTATCGTAAAGCTTTGCTAAGTTTGTTAAAATTCAATTCATCTGATGTCAGCTAATGCTCCATTCAGGAAAGCGAACCCACTGTTCCACCAACATGACATCTGGATCGAAACGCTGTCTCATCTTGGCTGTCCAACCCAAGGACCAACGCTGTCAGTTTCAATGCAAGAAAAAGTCTCAAACTACCAAGTGGGCAGACCAATTATGTCCAGTCCACGCATCATTTACATGACATATTCTTCCCGTCAGTGTAGGCTTGGTCTGATGTCACCTGGATCCATCAGCGCTGGCTTGTGTATGCTCTGAACCAAGACGTAACGGAAGCAGCAGCAGAGGAGATCATCCCCCCTGTGTTTGCTGACGGTTGTGACACCTGCAAAGCACTCTGTGAAAGATCCATGGCCTAAAGGAGAGAGGTGAGAGGGTACACATTTTGAGATTTTCCATGGATTGCACAATGGTTCAAAGACGACTACTCAGAGATGGCACAAGAGTTGATGGATTGGAGAGCAGTAAAATGGGAGAGGGGAAAGGTGGCAAGACTGCTGGGTCAGAGCATCTCCAGAACCCGATTTGTGGGGGGTTCTAGCATGCATGGTCAGTCAAGTCGTGCAGTGTGGCTTTATGGCTAAACCCTCCATATTTGCATAGTCATCAGACCTTGAGTATCACTTACTAATGAAATGAGAACATGCAATCTTGAGAATACAAAGTTGCCATTAACAAAAAGCAGAGGGTTAATATTTCGACTTCAACAAAAAAAGAATGTCTTCAGCACTAGTCTACCTGTGATGGGATATCACAGAATCGTGGGCTGGGAACTGTTTCCCAGTCTGTTCCTAGATCCGTCTCCTCGTCTGTCACTGCCTCATCGCCGCTCTCCTCTGCTGGCCCTACTGCCTCTGGCTCCACAAACTCCATCGACTCCTCTAAGTCAGCACTCACTTCAAATGGACCCGTTCTGGACAGACCAAAGATGGATATCACACGAGGGACAGAAAAAAGATTGAGGATGGGGGTCAAAGACAAACACAAAAGAGGAAACAACTTGGTTGAAAGTGCTGACACAGCTATTCACCTGCCAAGATTTTCATTTTCAGGAGACACCAGCAACATAATGTTCCTCAGGGTGTGATGAGGATGGAGTTTCTCACTGTCAACAAGCTGGACAAGCACATACGTACAAACAGGGTAAAATCAAACTACATGTTTGATATAGTAAGTTAGTGCTTCACAGACTACGACAATCAACACAGTACTCCAAAGCCAGAGAGAGCACTGCTATTTCCATGAAACTTTTTACATTCAATCTACATTGATTTTTGTCTTCTGTGATATTGGGCTGTCATGTGTGACCTAGTAGGTCCATACTAAGCTGTTGTGGAAGAGAAGTTGGGGTTAGTCATGTTACCTGAGAGAAGCATAGGTGGAGAACATTGGTGTTGAGTTTGCTCAGAGCTCTGGTGAAGCGATAGCGACTCAGATTCTCCCCACAGAATTCACTAAGGAACATGAACAACACACAACATGAACAACACACAAAATTTCCAGGTGGATCCATCATTCCAAGTGGAGAATTACATCCTCACCTGTTGCAGAGCTTCTTCGGCAGATTGACATCCAGAATGTGAGACAGGATGCTTATGAGCTGTGTAGCATAGCATAAAGCTGCACTGATTGTGTGTGCTGGATTGATATAGTCCAAATCTGGCAGCAAGAATAACAAACAAGGTTGGCACTTATTGACAGACAAAATAAATTTGAAAACTTCACAAGAAAGTATGAATATGCAGAAAAAGTTCTAAGAATACTGTATGTTCTTAAGGAGGATGCTTTGGTTTCCAGTAAACACTAAAACTTACTCAAAATAAGTTCAACAACAAGATTGCATTTAGCCCTAACCGAGGTCCATGTCCACAATAAGGAGAAGAGAGCATGTGTGTGAAATAGAACGAGGTGCTTGACAACAAGGTTCTTGTAAACAATGGTCCATGGGGTGGTGGTTATACGTTTCAACAGTGCAAAAGCAGCCGCACCTGGAGCCTGATTGGTGCTTTTCTCCTCCACCCAGGTGTAGTAGGCTGAGCAGTCCCCATTGCTGGGCAGGGTGACCGCCGGCCCTGTGATGCTTATGCTCGTCTCTCCATTCTGATCGTCCCATATCCAACGTCCTGAGAGGTAGGTGGTGCGCCGTGCTTCAGCCAGCTCACTGACTGTGCTCGAGGTCAAAGCCGAGTCACACTCCACCACGACATCTGCAGGGTCTCTGACATAAGCACGTGTGCAGAAATAAAACATCTCTCACTCCCACTGGGACCCATTTGGGACTCAGGTTCATTTAGTGCATCAGTTTGGTAAGTAGAATTGTCTGATAAACTATCTGCCATTTGTATACCAACCTGCTCCCCTGTTTCTCCTCTTGTATTGGGAAGATGTGGGTGGTGAGCTCCAAGATGTGCTCTCTGCGCAGCGCCCCCAGTTGGCCCAGCCGCCCATGCATCTCCTTGCTACGTTTCTCCAACAGCTCCCCAAGACGACGGTTATGTCGCTTGATTTTATCCCACTTCTCCTGATGACGTCCAGCCCGTCGCTGTAGCCGGTGGCTCTCCTCTTCAGAGTGCGTGAGGAGATCTTTATCTGATGGTTGAGGAGCAAGACAGAGAGAATAACATCATTTCCGCTTTTTCTTCATCCTGACCATTTCCAGATGTATTTTTTCATTTTCATCATTGTGCTTTCTGTAGATCTGCTCACCGCTCTTCATCTCCTCCTTGGCCCATGTGATTGCCTCCTTCAGTTGCTTAATTTTCATTTTACATGACATCATCTTCCAATTCTGAGAGAAACATTTCATTAATATCTTGCTGCATCATCAAAGGAGGTGGGGTGCACAGAATCAGGGAAAAAAAAGAAAGACTGACCATTTGATCACCATGCAGCTTCTTGGCCATGGCCTGAATAACTCTGCAGACAGATGAGACGTCATAACTTCGCAACAACCAGAGTTCATTGTGCAAATGTTCCACCATATTCAAATCGATGTCTGCAAAGTAATGTTTACCTTTGTTGAAGCTGCTCCCTCTCTTCTTTCAACATTTTCAGTCTTTGTAACTTTTCTGCGTACCTATGACACACAACACACAAGAGTAATTTAGAATCAAAGTCACCCTCTTCACATTAAAACCAGTCCTCTTTAAGTTCCTGCTATTGCCTCTCTGCGATGAAATGATTTCCTCCAGCTGGGGGAGGGTGGCTAATTGCAGTGTGAGGTTTGTACACATGACTTGTCTTCTTGTTCTACTCAAGCAACTGAAGACACACTACGGCGACAGTAGAGGCGTCAGTCTTGCCATTACCGCTTGGCCATCTAACTTTCCTGGATCAATAAATAAATGGATCAATAGAGTAACTGCTTAGATACCCACCCACTTTGAACACACGAGATCCCTAATGGAAGATATATTGTCAATACTTATCTATAACGGTAGTCCACATTACACTGTATTCATTTGAAACACTACAATAGGAATACAGACATGATGTAGACTGTCAAACAGGCACAGTCATGGCCTCCACTTTGATCCAAGCAGATTGATGATTGGCCGGTTAAATTGTCATGCCAAACAGTGCCACTGCGGAAAAAACTGTTCAGACAAAAGCTCTGCAAACTGATCCCTGTATTGGGGCCTGTCATTACCAACTAAGTTGGAATCCATGAATAAAAAACTTTGGCTAGACAGTGGCAACCCTGTGTGGTACTATGGGCATCCTTACAACATCCAAGCAGCTTTTAAAAATACAGTAACTCTGTCTAGGACAGCAATACAACCAGGGCAGCAGGCCTGACAAGGACTATCAACATAAATTCTCTTTCTTGACTTTGGTGAAACAACAGGCCTTCCGCTAGACTGGGCATACCCATTGCCAAACCACAAATAAACACATGTCCTGTCAAAGATACTCCTGTGTAGAGCAGGACTGCTGCTGAGTTTTGAGGTCAGGGATATTTCAAGAGTGGTTGTGCAGGTTGTGCCGTCTCTGCCTGAGATGCAGTCCTACAGCGTATATAGTGTCTGGCTGTTCAAGATGTTCCCCCGAGACGCTTGGCCCTCATAAAGACACCGCAACGCTGGCTGATGACGACATGAGTTACTTTTGACTAGACTAACCGACCCAGACTACACGGTCAAGATATTGTTTACATTGTGTCAGAGTTGGTAACAACACAAATCCAATCGGGTAATAGCTACAATCAGCTACGTGACATTATTGCTGGTGTGTGTATTCGACCCCAGCCAAACATTGAGTGTGATATTTGGCGGCGAGTGTGTACTCCAACACTTTTCAAATACCGAGGTACCTTTCAGTGTTTCTTCCATCAAAGTAAACGAAATCTCCGGCCTGGACGCAGCGGGCACATGTGAGCCTGCGGCGGGAGGTGTTGCACAGTGGGCACCGCTCCACAGCCACGTAAAGACCCTCCGCGTCGTCCACGGACTCCACCATTACACAGCCCGGGGATGAGATGTGGTGGGTAAACGACCGGAGAGGGAGAGGCGGCTTCCCCGCGGACCGAGAGCCGCTGGAACACACGGACGGGTTCGAGCCTTGTGGGGGCAGCCCTGCGGAGGACGCCATGGATCTTAAGCTCACATTGATATCAACCTCGACAGCGAAATGAAGCGTTACGGGCTAGACTGTACTAGCAATGCGTCAGCGAGTTCCGCGTCGTCATTTCTTCGTAAACTTGCGGTCCTTTTCTGGAACAAACGTGTTTGTTTTGTTGTGGGGACGAGGAGTGCACAACTTCCGGTTTCATCTTATTACGTAGATTGTTTATCTGTTGACGCAAAGAAACGCATCCGAGGATGAGTGTGATTGCCAGTGTGATAATACACGCTCAAAATTTGTTGGTGAATCACTATATTTGCATTCCATAACCAGGCCGTGTACAACGATATGCTGCCTACTCTCATATGTTTTGGATCCCACAGAAGCTAGGAAGCCCCGCCCTCACTGCATTCTAACGTTCTGATTGGACGATTGTCCAATCCGTGAGATCCGGTGATGCATTTTCCTGCGACACTTAAACGTAGCAAACGCAGACAGACTAGCGCACATAGATGTACCGATCAAATGGAAATTCAGCAAGAATGAAGTTTGATGACAAGACACAAATCAGTCTGCCACAAATGATTATTTGAGTTTCATTCTGTCAGCCAATCAATATCTTTGTGTCCCATTTTCCATCGAGACAACCATAGCTACATTAAATCTCCACTGCAACAGTAATACAGCATAGGCAGGTTTATTAGGGACAGCGTGAACCAGAACAAAATTAAGATTAGTTTGCCATCCACATTTCTGCAAATTGAAATAAAACATTTTTTCAATGTCTGTATAAATACACATCAGCGACGGGTCCCATCCTCACTGCTTCTTGAAGCCTCTCAAGATGGGATAGATGTTCTCGAATGCCTCATAGATCTCGCCGCGCTCTTTAGCTCCTAGATAAACATCTACATTGTAATGCCAGTACTCACATGAGATATTTTATTCAATTATTGGACGCTATTTGCTTAAAATGGGAGTCACCGATATCATGCAATATCAGTATGAAGGTGGCTGAAAACTGAACTTGTGTTTGACATTGTGAAGATCTCCACAGTTTTGTGTTGGTGGATTGGCAGGTGTGTTGTCAAAGACAACCTTTATTTTGGTTTTCTGGCCTTCATTTGCCAATATAACCACAGTAACCAAACACTCAGAGACATGTCTGATTGGCCAAATTAGTTGAACTGGTCTGTGACCAGTTAGTCAAACAAAGTGTCATGAAACAAACGGCACATACACGCCCAAGTACACTGAGCTCATAAACTCAATTATGTAATAAATGAGTTTAAAGCTCACATGAAAGCACAGACCATAAAAGCTCAGGCGGCAACATTGCACTCCTGTCATCTGCTCACGTCACGTCAGTCAGTCCCCTTTTGCAGTGTGCAGGTCATCATATTATCAACCCACGACAATTTCAGGACAGCTAAACCGTTAGAAACCCTCGATCTAAGTTCAACCAATCTTTCGAATAATAAGGTCATTACAAGGACACAAATGGATGACAGAGTATTTACCTGTCAGAACAACTTTCCCTGACACAAAGATGAGCAGGACGATGCGAGGCTTCACCATTCGGTAAATCAGGCCTGGAAACAATTCAGGTTCATAACTGGCACACACACACACACGCACGAGCATACACACAAACACAAGCGCACGCACGCACGCACGCACGCACGCACACACACACACACACAGTTTTCTTGTCTTTAGTTATGACTTAAGCCTCAGAAAACTGAAACGGAAACATTTTAAGGCTTAACAATATGCTATACAGCCGTGATATGCAATTAGAGTGCAGTGTGTTGGACTACATTCACAATACCTGCTGAACTGTTGGTGTGTGAGCACCAATCCTTCCAGTCTGATTGGGAAGCAAACGTCACAGCTTGCCACCATGTTTTGAATTTTGAACTCAAGAAATCGTGCCGGGAAGCCAAGCTTCTGCACCACTCGAGCATACTTTCTGGCAGCCAGTCGTGACTGCTCCTCACTGCACATGTTTAGAGGACGAAATTTAATTGCTTAGATAAATGAAAGTGAACATTTCAATTTATAGACGCAGTTTGACAAACCTCTTGGCTCCCGTACAGACCATCTTCCCAGAGCTGAAGATCAGAGCAGTGGTCCGAGGCTCACGGATCCTCATAATGACTGCTGCAAAACGCTAAAAGTGTGTCATGTGTCATTTCATGTGAGGAAAATTCTCAATTTCTTGCTACAACCAAGAAGCACTTGTATAACCAAAGACAGCAGATAATCATTTACAGTTAACAGCATTTGCAAAATGTATGATGGATGATGACATAAGCAGAATAAAAACCGATATGAATTATTTTGGTTCTCAGGCTTTAGTACCTTTGGGTTGTACTCTGCATTCCGGGCTTGAAGAGCTATGAACTTAAGGTCCAGTGGGCAGCCAAGGTTTATAGTGGACACAATATTCCTGTGCACAAACACAATCCAGTGTCCATGGAATATTGTTTCTGTGGAACATCTGACAATGATGCCACTCCCCTAATGAAAGAAAACTAATACAGAGGATATTTTGTCATCCTGTAGTCTAAATACCAGTGTAAATAATGTAGTTAAGTCTTTTCAAAAATGTGACGCACTGCAGCTGTGGGATGATTCCTGATCGTTCGGTTACAGGGGTCATTGGGGTCATAGGAGTCATAGGGGTCATTGGACAAAAGGAAGAAGTGCTTATCCCCTGCATGGACGTTTCCCCTTGCTGTTCGCCCAGTTGCGTGTAATCCTGGATGCCGAATGTTGGGTAGATGCCGCTGTCCTGCGACACATCGAGGACGTTGTTCGCATCTTTTGTTGATTGGCTGGTTCCAGCTGAAAAATGGACTCCATCAGCATTATTTTATCTGAACTCTCCTCAGCCAAAATTATGATTTCCTTTTGCAAATCTGACAGATGTTTGAGGACAGCGTCATTGATTACATGCACAGTATGTCAATCCAAAGAACCACAGCTGTCCAAATTGGTGTCATTTTTGCATAGGGGGAAACCTGTGGGTTTGGTTGTGGTGTAAGTACCCAATTTGGCCTGGCTTGGATCATCTAGAGTTGCAACTTCATCTGGTAGAAAACTGAGATCCAGTTCATCTACCAGCTCTCTGCTAGGCTCATCCCCTGACTTAGACGACAGGAGTGAGGAATCCTGGAGAGAGATGGTTGAATCCTGCTGTGAAAGGCCAGGACCATCCTCAGAGATGAAGCTGGTGTCCTGCAGACAAACGAAACATTCATTCAGATACAATATATGTTCACTTCAACTCAATTTGTATACCGCCAAATCACAAAGTTATCCCAAGGCGCTTCCCTAGATGGAGCACGAAGAGCCGATCAACATTTCAACATTCATATTTTGGAATATTAACACAGAGACAACAGACACAGAGACCAAACGTATCCCCTATTAGCAACAGTGGTGAGGAAAAACTCCCCTTTAAAGGGTCAAATCCTCAGGCAGGCCACGCTGCAGGTGGGCGGCCGGCTGCCTTGACGGGTTGGGTTGAAAGAGAGACAGAGAGGGAAGGAGAGAGACAAAGAGAGCCGGGTATAAAGATGCACAGCAGTGGATCCACAGTATGCTGATCAGAAGAAGGACCCGGATATTTGGAGATCTGTCATCACTGGTCGTGTTCCAGTAATGGTCAGCAAATCATGTTGCTTCTATTACTTTTCAATGCAATATAAAATTTAGATCCCATACGAATATGGTGCTTGGTACTTAAACAGATTTTAAGATATCCTAAAATTCAGTCTTTGAATGCATGTGGACCTCCTATCATAAATACTGTGGCAACAATGACATACTGTCCACATTAGCAAGTACTCACATTTGCTATGGAATTATCAAAGTAACGCTCCAGGGCAGATTCGTCCATGATTGAGAAACCATGAGCCAAAATGAAGAACTTTCCTACAGCTCTGCTGAAGAGGGTGTGAATCCAGGCTTTGGATTTGGTCTTAGGTCAGGCTTGATTGGACGCAGGTGTGTGGCTTTGCACTCAAATCTAATCTGCACTTCACTCTGCACTTGAGTTACCTGAATACATTAAGATTTTGCATAAGCTGTGCATATGTAGTCAAGATATACATCGTGATTATTCAAATTTGCGTTAAGTATGCCAACTTGTCTGCGGCATTGTTTGGTGTTGTCCCAATGTCTTCATCTGGTAAAGCTGGGCCATATTGTGCATCCTGTGACTCTGAGATCAGGCAGTGCTGGAGATCATGTAAAATTATTTCTCCAAAGCCTGCATTGTGGATAACCAACAGACCAGTCACCGTCTTCGATAAATTCTGTTTGTACAGATGCGCACCTAACAACTGCCGACATCTGAATTGTACCAAAAATTGTTCCAAAATAAACACTCAAAGGATGTCCTGAACTGAAAGAAAATACATACAAATTGAATACGCGGTCCTAGGTTATCCTAATTGAAAACAAACACAAGTGTCTTCAACAATGATCAGCCACAAAGTAGAGGTATTATTTTTTTGTGGTGACTTAAATGACTCCAGCACAATACTGTTCAAGTAGTCATAGTGGTGTGAACCTGCCTTCATCTGACCTGGTCTTAACATGGGTTTCCATGCACCAAAATACGTGGACATTTCCTAAAATCTCTCTGATACATTTCTACCGTGCACAGGGCTGCACGAACAATAATGGAACGCATTTCTTTGGATTGATCTATTGGATTTGAGCTCAGTATCGAATACATGCAGTTTAGCCCTCCGGCCACAGGGGGAAGTGTTCTCAATCTCTAGCTCTATCGAACAGCGTTCTGCGCTTGCGCGACATACGTAAACAAAGCAGCATGGCGATATGACAGAACACGACAACAGAGACAGCATTTCAGCTTTTATGTTACATTGAGATTACTGCGCATAATGTCGTAAGAACAAAATGGAGACTTTGAGGAGACACTTGACTGAGTTTTCCCTGGAGGCTCACGGTAAGGAAATGTAGCAATTTAGAGTAATTCTGCTTTTGCAAGTCAGTGTGACCACAACTTCCACAATGTAAAGACGACAGTCGGTATATAATGTTCTCTTTCAGCACCCACAGTTTTCGCTGATTGCTGCTGTGCTGTCTGCTTGTTCCTCAGATTTGTACCTAAACCATTCAGTGCCTTACTTGGAGGGGCCTCCTGACCCTCTGCAGTTCCAGCGTGACTGGATCGCCCCAAATAAACCCTGCATAATCCGTAACGCCTTCAATCACTGGCCAGCTCTGTCCAGGTGGACTCCGGCATACCTAAGGTCAGAATTGTTGGCACATATTTCTGTAAATAATCCGTAGAAATCAACCCTGGACTGTGTTGGATTTCAATGTTTTCTATGAAATGTTTCTTGTCTGTGTTTTCCCTTATTTCAAGGATTGTGTCGCTGTGTTTATGCTCACCTCATGCATGTATAATCATGATTAATTGTCTGCCCTCCTCTTGTGATTTGATTCTATGCCCTTATATGCGCTGCACTCAATACTTTATGGTTTAATTTAACACTGAATGGTTTTCTGTCTAGAGAGAAGGTGGGGTCAAAGGCCATTAGTGTTGCAGTCACCCCCAATGGCTATGCAGATGCTGTCAATGGGGACCGATTTGTAATGCCAGAGGAGCGGCGCATGAGCTTTTCTTCAGTGCTTGATGTTATTGAGGGGAAGGTAAAGACAAACAAACATACAGAGCAGACAAATTGAAAAATAAAAGTTGGGAAAGCCAATCTCCTCCTTGGCAAAATTTGCAGTAATTCCTGGTGATTCCAACTTCATCATTTCTGTCCATGTTGCACAGTTTGAACATTGACATAAGACATGATGGATTTTTAACATCTAAGTTTTCTGTCTTGGTGTAGAATTATTTCCATTCTTTACCATTCCTAGGTAGAGAAGCATGGAGTGTTTTACGTTCAGAAGCAGTGCTCTAACTTATTGGACGAACTTCCAGAATTGACGGCAGATATTGAGCCTCATATCTCCTGGATGAACAGTGCACTTGGTACCTTGCTGCCAATTCCATTAGAGTAACAAATGTAGATCCTGGTGGTGGTCACTTCAGTTTTGTACAGGCCATAATTTCTCACTGTTTACAGGGAAGATACCTGATGCAGTTAATTTCTGGTTGGGAGAGGCAGATGCTGTCACATCCTGTAAGAGCTTCCCTCACTATCATCTTTTGGTAATGTGTGGTTTATACTGTATGTCCTCAGTAGTTGTTATATTTGTGCTTTCCCTACCAGTGCACAAGGATCACTATGAAAACTTGTACTGTGTCATTTCTGGAGAGAAGCACTTCATCCTGCTGCCACCCACAGATCGACCGTGTATCCCCTACGGTAGCTATGGCAACTGCCCCACATTTTCTACAGTAATTGTGACACTCCATCAAGCTACTTTCCACCTCCAACATGAGCAAACAATCACCTCCTTTTTTTTTTTTTACCTCACAAAGCTGTGGCTGTGGTAATTGTATAAGTCACAATGCCTGCGGCTAATGTATTCTACTGCAGTAACTATTATCGCAGTTATTAATAACTGAGTGGTGATTGGAAGTATACAAATACCACAGAGCACATACCACTTATTTCTTCAAGGGAGGTAGATGGGTGGGTAGTTTATTGATCTATTAAACTTATGATCCAGGATATTAAACATGGTTTGTGAATGTTGAGAAATCTGAAGCACTGTAAAATCAGTTGAACTGGATACTGCAAAAGTAACAAGTATTTTTGTGGTGTGTTTTCAGGTCTCTATCAGGCTGCTGTGTACTCGCAGAACAAAGATGGGGAGTTTGAAGTAATTGATCAGAGTGATGCTGAAAAGGTGAGTTGAAGGAGTCACTCATGTTGTGCTTTAGAACAATGGCGATTACAAGAAATCCCAAACCCCAGGTGCCGTGGATCCCCCTCGACCCTCTAGACCCAGACCTGGAAAAGTACCCTTTGTACCGTCAGGCTCGACCTCTGCACTGTAGCGTGAAGGCTGGAGAAATGCTTTACCTTCCATCACTGTGGTTCCACCACGTTCGCCAGTCACACGGCTGCATTGCAGGTACCTAAACACAGAAGAAAAAAAACTGCCTTAGTCACCTTAGTTCTTGATTTCAAGGTGTATATTCTTCATCCGAAGCAGAATACAAGAGTAAGAGAAAACTCTGACAGTTCATTCACTTACAGTAACTATCCACTCAATATTTTTGAAATGTACTTGACCTGAGGAGTGAGGATGATCTGCTCAGTCAGGATTTTCCTCGATTGCAAAGTACCATGAAGGAAGATGACATAATCTGCGGTGAAATGAACAAGCACAATATAGCACAACACTGATAGGAGTTATTTTTGCCTCCTTTTCTTTTTAGTGAATTTCTGGTATGACATGGAATACGACATCAAGTACAACTACTTCCAGCTGCTGGAGATGCTGTCAGGGGCCACTGCCTCATCACAGGAAGTGATGAGCTGAAAAGCAGTGGTCCAGAACTTCAGAAATATTTATGAACTTATGAACTTGTTAGCGTTTACTTATGAATACTTATGAACTATTTCTAAATTTCCTGGGTCAGTTAAGTTCATACCCACCTATTCACCACAGGTCAATAAAGGAATCAATCAGCTCACATTGATACAAAAATGTCATTCTCTTTTTTAACAACACATGAGTAAGAATGTGTTGAATGCTGCAATGAAAAGTGTGAAAAGAGTGTTTTTGTAACACGGTAAACAATGAGAAAGCACTTTATTGAGAAAAAAACCCAAAACAAAACCCCACTCAATTACAGCCACACAGTAAAGTGACAAATGTCTCATAAATTTCAGTAGGCCCATTTCTGGGTTCATGATTTTTTTCTATGCATTTTAAAACACACACAAAAAAAGGGAAAAACTGCAAAGTAGGCTGACATACACATACCTAGAATGTGCCCACAACCCACTGTCCACTTGGTGATGCTGCAGCAGAGGGTGGTGAGATGGAGTGGAGAGGTTTGAGATCTTTCCCAGTGAATGTGCAGTAGTGACGAGATAGTATTCTCCCTCAAGTCCTCAGTGGTTTAAAAAGTGTAAAGGCTGATATTTTCGTTCTTTTACAGTTTGTAGATATTGCATCATCTCAGGCAAAAGGCAACATTTTTCCCCCCTCCCCCAAGAAAATAAATGACATTTGATTATTCTGATTATTACTCTCCATTGTTCTGCAACAAAGCAAACTGAAGCCCAGCCAAAATATAAAAACCCATGCGCTCAACTAAATCTGAAACTCAGATGATTTTCACTCTCACAAACTCTGTTATATACAAATGTAAACACAATAAAGGTGCACCAATCCAGAATCCAAGTATTTCCAAAAACCAGGACAGGAGGCGCTGCCCCCTGAAGCCTTTGTGCTCCCAGCAAGATGGAGGAGAGAACGCAGGGAACTCAATATCACACTCACACCCTACAATTATCTCAAAGGTCTGCAAAACGTCAGAAGGGGACTGTCAAGATTTAGTGCGCATTTTAACCATCTCTCTCTGTCTCTCTCTTAAATCATTCAGAACAGTTTTTGAGATGATTCACATCAATAGTCAATCTCTTACATAGACTCTGAGGCTTTTTTGGAGAGTGATCTTGAAAAACGCCACTCGTGAACTCCCCGAATGATAACATCAACATTCAATGCTAGGGCTACATTCTTTCCAACTGAAAATTACAGCTGTGGGAGCATTCAAGAGACAAATCTTTTCTGAAGGAGGATGCATAATAATATTAATGCTTTCTGCAAACAGTGCCACAGACCAGCAACCATCCTTGCGGTCATCAAATGACAAAAGATGGCATTTGTTGGGAGATGGCTGGTTTTCGCGGACCTGAATCCAACAGAAAAGTCTGTTCCTCTCAGTTCAGGCAAATACGCTTTTTTTTTCATGTGAACTCTGGTTTTCACTGAATAAAATCTGAAAGCGAACTTGAAGCTAAATAGTGTCTGCAGATTTGTCATTCCATAGTTTGATAATGTAAATTTGTCAAAACTCCCACGCAGATGTGTGGTTTGACCAGCAATGGGCTTAAGTCTCCACCTCTGTGTCCAATGCCCCCGTTAATTTTAAGACTGTCCTTAAAATACCCACAAATTTCACAAAATCATACTACCATCGTTTTCAGCCGCAAGTGGTGACAGCTTGGGGACAAAATCTGCTTCTTTTGAGGACACTATGACATTTTTAAGTATGATCTTCACTTTGGTTGCACGCAAACACCACCAGTTCTTAGTCATCCACACTTCTCCTGCAGATTGGCATGTTGAAACTGTGGAACGCTGGCACCCAACAGTTGTCGTGGAGTCCGACATTGCAGCCGGGCGCGTCTCTTTGTGTGGTGTGGCAACACATCCAGTAACCCGGGCCATACGGCAATGCCTGGCAGAAAGGTTTGTGGTGCCAGCGGCACAGCGAAACGTCGCCGAAACCGTACCGCTTCTTGCACTGCTTGCAGGGGTCGTCGCGGTAACGGGGGTCAGACACCCAGAGCGAGTCGGCGGGCCGCACGCCATAGTTCTCGATGATAAACTTAAAGTAGTGGCAGGTGCACTTGAGCGCAGCGAGGCTGTGTGTGGGCAGCAGCAGGAAGATCTTTAGCAGCAGGTGATGCGGCAGCACTGACAGGTACAGCTGTGGCTCCAGCAGCTGCTGCAGTCGCTGACGCATCTGGAGGAAGTCTTGGGAGGCAGATGGGTGCCTGGCTACAGGTGCGGTGGCAGAGCCGCGGCCCCCATGTCCACCCTGTTCCTCTTTTGGGTGGTTGGGTTTGTCTGTGGGTATTTCAGAGCGGCAGGAGTCAGAGGCAGGATGAGGGAGCGTCTGAGAGAAGACAGTGACTGGATCGGATGGCAAACACAGGTCAAACTGTGTTCTGGGAGGAGGGAGAGGATGGGTGGACGTGCCCTGAGTGAGAAGGGAAGAGGACGTTGCCTTGCAAGAGTTTGGGACTGCATCAGATGCAGCGGCGGGGGGAGACAAAAACAACAAACCTGGAGGAGGCTCCTCCTTCTCAGGCTGTG
Organism: Carapus acus; assembly: GCA_900312935.1. Classification (NCBI taxonomy): domain Eukaryota; kingdom Metazoa; phylum Chordata; class Actinopteri; order Ophidiiformes; family Carapidae; genus Carapus; species Carapus acus. The sequence continues at coordinate 22,191 of OMPJ01012115.1, forward strand.
GCGGTGTGTGTGTGCTGGGTGGGATCAGAGAGGCAGTTGCAGTTTGCTTGAGATCCGCTTGCGATTGGCTGTTCTGTGCCTCTACATCACGGCAGTGAGGTCGAGTCTCATCAACCTCCTGCGTGCCTAGAAAAAAAGGGGGCGTGGCCAGGGTGGGAGATTGGCGGGGTGCAGCGATCACAGAGCAGGGTTCGGCCAGGAGACTGCTCTCCGGCCTGCTTGCCGTCTCGACCTCAGATTGTACCGACGATGGCGTAGGCAGGGAGGAGATGGAACTGGGTTCTGCCAGCAGTACGCGTCCCACCGTCCGTCTCAGGCTGTTGGTCCTGGACAGATCTCCTCCCTCCGATCTCCTCTTCAGGCACTCGGACTCCAGCTTAGCCACCATGTCCGACACCCTGACGCTCTCTGGCTCCTCTTCCTCTGACCTTTGCCTGTCCTCTATGGGCGGAGCTCGGGACAGGGTGATGGTCGTGGAGCTCCTCTGCAGGGAGAGGAGCCGTTTGAAGTCGCACTGCTGCTCGCTCGCTCTCTGCTCCAGAAAAGTCACCATCTCTACCACCGACACCTTCAGCTCCTCCTCCATGTCCACTGCCTCGCCTACCCTTGCCCACTGTTTCCTGTTGGCATCACCTGGCTGGAGAGGCCCATCCAAAGCACAGTGAGTGGGTTTGTGAATCCTCGTGTCCGGCCGGATCCTTTGGTTCTGGTTGTTGCCAGATCTCCGACGTCGCTTGGCATTCGAGTTTTCCTCCCAGCCTCCTTTGGCCTTGACACCTCTTGAAACTCCAGATGTGGAGGTGAGATTTGTGTGTGTGGCCAGTGCAATACCTCCCTTGCCACTTGAGGAGATAGAGATGGTATGTTCGCTGCCTGCTACAGCGCCTGCACGGCTACCATCTGAGGTGAAGATGGCTATCTTCTCCCGGACGTGACCTGGCTTGATTACAGCCCAGAGGTCGAGTGGGACATCCACCACAGTCGAGTGTAGTCTGAGCGTCTCATTCTCGCCACCCTGGGCCAGGGCGTACTGTGGCGAGGTGGAGCTGGAGGACATTTTCAGAGATGTCATCATCCTGTTGCTCATTCTGCTGCTGCTGCTGTTTGTGTCATTATTGCGGTGAAGCGTGTTGGCCGAGATAACGCTCGAGGAAAGACGACCACCAGTGACGCTGCTGTGGTTGCTGTTGGATGTCCTCCACAGTGCCCCCTGCTGGGTTGAACGATGGCTGCGCCCTTGCACCAGTAAAGGATATGGTGTCAAGTGCATGACAGACCTGAGACAGAAAGTGAGAGGCAGAGAAAACGTTAACAAATGTTCATGAGTCAACTGCTGATGTGAAGATGAAACCTAGCAAGGTGCATAGCCCAGATAGCATCGATTCATTTCACACTTAGATACTCCATCCATGGAGACATTAATCAAAGTCACAAATATACAAAGAATTCTTAGATTAATCTGTAATTGCAATACACAACACAAATACACAAAATAGCTGTCAGCAGGAGGAACTACATTTACAGGCACAGTTGTTTACCATGTAACTATGAATTACAATTTCAGAATCTGAATCAGAACCAGCTTTGTTGCTAAGTGTGTAACCAACCGAGGAATCTAACTTCTGTTCTCTTCACTTTATAGGATGAGGCAGAACAGACAATACAGACACAAAATACATTTTATTCATATGTCCATCGAGCATTTTGCTGTTGAGGACTTCGATAAAATAACTGAGTATATTTACATAGTAACAGGAAGAGACGAGGAAGAAATTACAAGGTGAGAGAAACACCCACACAAATAACAAAGAAATTGTTTAACTGCAGTACTTGCAGCACCAGGCCACTGATACAATGACACAGTGTCAAGAACTCAACACCTTGACATGCCCTGGAAAGAAGACCAGAGTGTGACGATGAATGTGCAAATCACAAAGTATCACCATCACAATAACAACAGTGCAAAGGCTTAAACACAGGAGACACTGATTGTGAAATAGCGATAACACAGAACAATGAACTGTGCCTCTGCACACACCTTCACAGCCTTGCTCACAAAAAAATGCCCCCTAACAGTGACAATTCCAGAGAGGATTTCATCTCTGACGGAGGGTTCGGCAGGAATGAAGGCAGATGTTGGGCTGCAACTGGAGCAAAAGTGTAGGAGCCACGTCGCCATTAGTGAGGTGAATAGGCTGAGGAAGGAATCGAACAATGCGGAGAATACACAGCCTCATTGTTCAGTCAGCAGGACCTCCACAATGGAGTCTGAGTGATGACTGGACAATCAGGACAGGAGTGATTTTGCAGTGCTGAATAACCAAGACGACAACAACAGCACCAGCACTAACAAGATGTCTTAGGTCTAACACTCCTCGCAGTCGATTCAGAGGACAATGAGTTGAGAATGTTGAGAGTGGGCACAACACAATTATATTTATGTTCCACTGTTGTGTGGTGGAAGAGGATTTTGTCAGCTTTCGCAGTGGGTCCTCAGTCAGTAGCTAATCACATCTGTGGCCCTGCCAGTAATCCTGCTCATCCCGATACACATTGCTCTGTTGATAGATCTATGAAGAGACCACCATGTTCAGGACTGGGAGGCCAGCAGAAGGCGTGCTGATGGTTGGAAAGGTCATCTTGAGGATGTCACGCATCTCCAGCCTGCATGTCAACATACGTTTGAGACAGGATGGTTCCGCCAGCACAACACAGACATTTTTGTCTGTGTCGATGCATAGGAATATGTATGAAATGATGAGAACCCTCTACCAATACAGTAGTACCTTCTGAAACAAGTGTTAAACTATAAGGAAACAAAATTGCCGGAATGAATCAAAATTATTCTAATGACTTCAAATCTTAAAAAATACTTTTACAGTATATACGAGCAGACTGACTCAGAGCTAAGCCTTGGAATGAATTGAGCACAAAATCTCAAGGTACTACTGTATTATGAATAGAGATGTCCGATAATATCGGTCCACCGATATCGCCCCAATATTAGCATAAAAATGTAATATCGGTATTGGATTTTTTTGCTTTAAAACCGATAATATAAAAACCGATAAAAATGAAATTATGCTTGCATTACACCGAAATAGTGCCTATGCGCTTCTGAAGCGTTTACCAGCGCACATATCGGTGTCGACGGATATTGGTATTGATAAATTCGATAAATCGAGTTGGACAATATCGGCATATCAGATATCGGATATCGGCAAAAAAGCCAATATCGGACATCCCTAATTATGAACAATCTTCATTTTCAAGGTCTGAATAAAAACAGTCCTTGTCAGCAAGTCTTGTCATGTACATTACATACTCCATGTTCGTAACATTCATCAGTTTGCTTGAGACTGACATCAACAACTTCAAAGGGAATCTAATGTTGTTGTATTTGTAATTATTTCTATTACACATGTAATTGCGTCGCTCAGCAGTCAGTCACTGTGGAGCTTAAAAGTAGGCTTGCCTTCCCTCAAAGAAAAGAGGAGCTCGTGATGAACTTGTGCGCTTGTTTCAGCCTGCTCACAGCAATAACCGCACCCTGCAACCTCAGCCACAATGCATGCTGGGAAAACACAACACCAATATCCTTACCCGGTGGACAATCCTCTGAGCTCCAGTTACATTGAGACATGTCTAGCTTTCCGCATAGCGTGAGGACACATAACTGAGAAAAATGTGCTTTTACACACTAACTGAACAGGTTCTGTGACAGGTTCTCTCCAGCTGTCACGTGCACGTGGAGACACGCAGACACAGACACAGACACTATTGCTCATTGGATCTGTATTTAATGCCTCCTGCAAGGTTAACGCATACACATTCACCACAGGACCAACAATTGCAGGCACGGCAAGTCGCTAAGCTGAACAACAAACAGGTATTGAGAGATCTGTCTGGACCCTGTCGCAGAGGTTAACGGTTTTTAAAACTTGAAAGGAAATTGCTGACTTAAAATTTGGAGCACTTGTGCAAGACTAACAGCATTATAATGCATCTATTCAGATCACCTGACAACATGCATCAACACAATAGGCAAAAACTTTTAAAAAACTCACAATGCCCGAATTGAAGTAGAAATATTGTAGGGAAATTGTGTTCAACACCGTTTAAAAAAGAAAACTCTGATTTGCAACTCAAAAGAGGCCATGATTCTGCAAGCAAGTTGTTTGTCAAGACATTTACATGAAGATGAAGCTTAACAAAATGTACAGTATCGCGATTCCAGGTTCTCTAGGCTCTCATAAGAGCTTAGGATCCACACTGATGAGCGGTCAACGCACAGAACCGCCGAGAAACACACCCTTTCACGCGAGCGGACAGACAGACACCGATGTTATCTGTGGACAAATGCTCCATTAATTAAGGAGATAATCATTGCCGCTAGTGGAGCAATAGGTCAAACTGACATCAGTATTATTCTGACTCGCTAGGTGAGGTTTGCTTACGTAGAGTGTTTTTCATATTTTGAACTTTTTTTTTTAAATCAAGATTTGATATTCCAAAATTGTTATCAATTTCACGCACGCCTGGAGAACCTACATAGTCGGTGTTTACAGGGCTTGGACTGTGTCTTGGAGAGAGCCAGGTTCCATTACATTACTGTGTACATATTCAGGATTATTTCCCTTTCCGGCTGTCAGTCCACGTCAATATATCCGTTTAATGCGAAAGGCATTTATTGGGTTGTTTATCGAGTTGGCCTTATATTCATTATTGTTTTTTCATTATGTGGTCGTTAAAAGTTTTCGACTGGATTGATCAACTTGGGACAGTGCGAATCTGTGTGACAATACCCGTTTTGAATGTGTTATTTGTCACTGTACTGTGTTATACAACGCAAAATCTCCCTCCCGACTGCAAAACAGCACGTCAAACTTAGATGCATGGATTGAACCTTGAAAACAGTAGTTAAATAGAATTGAGGTAGTACCTGCATTCGCAACAGGAGTCAAATCTCTCCTTCTTCTTCACGTGTGAAATTTGACAGCAAAATTATGACCTGGAATCAGGCGACGAGCTTTGGAATAGAGTTGAAGAATAAAAATGCTTCAGCTTGTACTATCAAACACACCACCCCCTCCGAGAACGAGAGCGTGAAATACCTCGCCGAACTCATTCTAATCGTTGGGAAAGTCTGACGATCACGATGATCGGATGAAATCGATCCAAAGTCAACTTCCTTCAAATTCCGAGACGCTTGGTGAACGCGTCGCTTAACTATAACAGCCATTTTGAGTCGGCAGGGCCAAGAGTCAGTCTAACCTGAGATACGCAGGGAGTCCGTGCTGCGTTCCAAGCCGGGAATGTGGGACAGCGACGGCAGGCGCAGGAGAAAAGGCATCGATCCCAGACCACCGCGGGCGAGCCGTGGCAGCTCGGTCTGCACGGTGACGACGCGATATATGGGCGATTTCACAGTCTAAAGCTAGCTGACAGATCCGGTTGGACTTTTTCTTCTTCGTCGCCTCCTCCGTAATGTTTCTTCTTCTTTACTAAGTTGCTATGTTGCAAGTTGCAAGTTGCTACCATGTTGGAACAGATGTATCTGCCACCTAGCGGCATGGAGTATACGGCAGGGCAACACGCATTGAAAAAATCCTTCTTGGTTTACCTACGAAATTCAGTTTTATTGTGACTCGTATTACCTTGGGATATTGTACGGCTATTTTGAAGGCAATTGAGGCACAATTTTAGCAATGGCAAACACAACAAACACACACACACACGTGCGTCAAGTCAAGTCATTTTTATTTGTATAGCGCCAAATCATAAAAGAAGGCGCTCTTCTTCACCCAGTGGCACTTGCCGGGCTCCGTAGTGTCCTGTACAAATGTGATCTAATAGCCACTCAGACACCTACAATGGAAAGTATTCACACAAGTTTTGGGGTAGTTAAAATGCTGTACATCTGGAAAAATTACGCACAGTCACAACAATGATGTCATGGTTTATCTAAAAAAATAATTGAATGCCGTTGTTCCTCCAATTCCCCAGGGTCACATGAAAAACTCAATTCTAATTTCTCCCTGCACTACACACACCTTATCAACTACACATCTTCAATTGACCAGGTGCTGTTTCCTATCTGAGATTTCTAATTTGAGGGGGCATCAGGAATCCACTGTGTGTCTGACTTTCATACTTAATGCAGTTTATTCCTTTCCAGAAATAGGTGAAATAGATTTAAATGATATATTACATATATGATAATTACAGTGACACGCTGTGATCTGTTTTCTAGCCACAACTTTTGTGAGAAATAAAATCATAGCACTTGCTCCATCATCCCCACTGGGTTGGATCCATTGGTGTTACCTCAGTGCAAAAAAAAAAAAAAAAAGTACAAAGAGTGAAATGTGGAAATGTGCTATGAATAGTATGACCCTCTTTTTCCTCAGTCGCTTCCCTGCTGTGCTTCGCATTGCTGTTGCTTTACGCAATGTTTTTTTGCAGCCAGTTTTCAATCTCCTTCTCTTTCCTCCTGACCCATTCGATATTGTTCCTCACTGTCTCCAGTGCCTGCTGCCGTGGCATCTTGCCCGCACCTGCGTCAGGAGTAAGACTGAAGAAATGCTCCATCTGAAAGAAAAGAATCATTTCATTACATCAGCCCTGCAGGACGTGTAACTGCAAGTTGCTCTAAGCCTCACAGTCTCCAAACAATGGTATGTTTTGGTTTAAATGGACCAGCATCATTTTTCACAAGCTCACATGACCAAAACAGTCTGCCTTTCTCTGTTGGTAGAATTAAACGGTAATCATCATTTACATTGCAAGTAATTGGGATGGCCTGCTAAGTTTAGCTGCCCTTTAACACCACTGTTTGAATAAATACTTATTTCTGCAAATGATCAGCGTCACTGTGGAATACTTACAGAATAAACTTTGTAAGAGGATTACTCTCCAGTATCTATTAAAATGTTTGTGAATTGACACTGTGGCACAAGACACATCAAATCATTTTTGAATTATCTATGGAAAAATCAGAACTGCCTTTTGTATTTTCAGTTTAATTATAAAACTGAGAAATGCTTTGCGTTTAGCCTCATCCCCTAAAATTTCAAACTCTGCTTGACATCCAAATAATTTATCGGTGACTCCTGTGCTAATTGTGCTATATTAGACAAAGCCTTAATTAGCTTGAGTCTCTTTGTGTTCACAGCTCATGTGTGCATGTATTTATAAGGTGTTTGCAATGCTATTACAATTATTGTTGTTGTGTCTATAATGCTATTACAACAAAGGTGTGTGTGTCCTGACCTTCCACAGCTCCAGCTCTGTGTTGTAGGTGGTTGTAATTCGAGTCAGGAGGCGACCAAGGTTTCGGTCATTAATGGTGTATCTATTGCCCAAAAAAAAAAAAATCAGCATGAACACAGCACACATAATGTCACTTAATGTTGTCTGCACATAAGAAACAAATCCCATGACATTATCGTGCAGAAGTTGGTGACCTTTGCGCACTGACCTGTCGACCAGGTACTGCCAGTTGAGTGTAGTCCAGTCCCAAGCCATGGTCTTGCCTAGTGGGTTGAGGGATACGTAGCGCACAACAGTGAACAGGTCCTGACTCCTCATCACACTCTCATCTTTGGACGCCTCCAACAACCTGCGAGAAAGACTCCACTTGTTACCTACACACAAACCGTACTGATGGAGCTATACAGCAGAAAAGGCTGTGTAACAAAAACAATGGATGAAGATGTCAATTTTAGGACTGATATTACACTAATTTCTCAGTTTAACATGGGACAGAATGGCCTAAAAACTATTGTCTGTGGAAGAAAAGCAACAATTACATATGGATCTTCATGGCCTCAGATCCACCTGATTCAGAAAATGTTCAAACTGCTCAGACGGAAAATCTACAGATACTGTGCAATGTACTGTACATGAAAGAAATTTGTAAGATTACTCTTTTACATATCGAAGGATATTTGTATAATTGCGGCGACTGATATTGTTAATATTGTGAATAGTTGTGAAGTTGGGATTATATCAAACTACTTGTCTGTAAAGTAACATCATTTAATAAGCTTTTTGTTAAGATTTTTGTAAATATTACCACACATGGCATGAAGGGTTTGATCAGTGTAATTCTTACTAGCAGACGATAGATTAGACGTTTTTTAGATAATAGCACTAAGTCTCATTTGTTAGTAATTGAGGCATTGTTGTTTACTTCTGCAGGAGGTTGACGTCCAACACAGATGCCAGCCCATAAAGTAGCTTATCCTTCTCCTGAGCCAGGGTGGCATCTCTGTATCTCTGAAACATGATGTTCCATTTTGCCTCATTTCCTGCACTCCTCATTCCGTAGCGATACACCAGCAGTCTCAGGTTCACTGGCACGTCCCTGGAAATTGAAAGTTCAGGAAGTTCAGTATCAGTAACATGGATTTAGACATGCTCAGACTCTCTGGCTAGAACTTGTAGAGTTTACCGATGTTTATGATGTGATACGCAAGATTGTACTTTTGCATTATGGCCTGATTTATATGTTCATCTGTAACACCTTTCTGAGTTGAAAATGTGTGGTGCGTGTAGTGGATGACTTATTTGTTTGTTGTGAGGGATAAACAAAAATGTGTTGTGGTGAAATGATTCCACAGTGAAGCAGATACCTGAGACTACCGGCGATCCATTGGTCAAAGATTTGTGATGCTTCTTTCAAAGCATTCTGATCTCCCATCTGACAAGCAATGCCAAGCACCGTCTCCCTCAGTAACCTGCCACGACAGACGACAATACTCAGACAAGAAGATTCCTTGTCACAGCAGAGCAACTGGAGACAGACTCAAAAAGCCTCTGGTCATCTGTGACAGGGCATCTCCTCAGCATGATAAAAAGAGACAATGTACATGGATTCTGCATTCTGGCGGTGCGTGATTACGGCTTGACATCAGAATCTGGTGCATAATCTCTCTAGAATCCTGTCCAGCTGCAATTTACCTCTGTGTCTGCGTGCCTACATCTTGCCAACCAAGTTCTTTTGCGATGCCTTGAACATAGTCACGGAACACTTCCTAGGAAAAGAAATGCATGTCATTCTTTAAGATGATTAACACAGCTTCATACTGTAGTTCAATGCTGATCGGCCACACTGGAGAGGAAACCCACTCCACAGCCTCGCCAAGCATTAGCAACACCAACTACTTCGAGATAAATGCAGCTAACTCCCCTCGCTCACCTGGAATCTTGGGTAGAGCTCATTATTTGCTGACAACATATCACGAACGTAAGCGATTGAGGAAGCCACGCGGTCCCAAACGATGTACTCCGTCTCGTTGCTGAGGTACTTGGTGAGGTTGAATGCGTCACCATAATCCACAACATCAGCCCTGAGCCGCAAAACGAAATGATGCCATGTTATTTTTGTGTTCACACAGTACACAAAGTGCTAGGTTTGGATGAACACTCACCGTGCAAGCGCAAAGACATCATCAATGTAACTAGTGCGGTCAGCGGCATCAAACTCCTGCAACATGGATGATGTTTACTGGTCATTATTCTGCAATATATGTAATGCAGCACATACAAATGGAACAAATGTAATGGAAATTGAAAATGGCATGATTTGATTGCAGTATGAAAAGATAATTCAAGTCAAATTTAAATCAAAGTATGGTTAAACTGTATATTAGTCCCGTATCCCAAAAGTGACTTTATTCCTGTGCATGCCTCATTGGGTATTTATGTTAGATCTTATTCAACATTATGTATTAATTTTTTTATAGCTCACAAGGTCCTAATCAATACTACAAGTTTATATTCCTCAGTGCTTTTTCTGTATGGTGTATTTCTGCACAATGTAGTGAGGTAGACTTGTGAATTCCAAAGTGTGTGAACGTTGCAACAGTTTTTACCTGGTGATTCAGGAGCAGCTGTTCACTGATGGTGCTCCACATTTCCCCATCATGGTTCACTCTGTAGAAACCCATGTGGTCATTGTTCACCTTTAGCAGTCCATCTGCAGCAGGTGAGTATTTCTGCAGAACAAGATCTGAAAACCAGCACACACACTCACTGTAGGACAGTTGCCAAATATTGTTTTTGCTGAGGCTTGAGCAACCTCTCAATTAAAACTACACCTTTGATGAGCAACAGAAACCCAATAGTATTTCTGTCGCTTAGATACCCTCTTGGCAAAGGCATTGAAGGCACTTCGGTTGTAAAATTGAAATTGATGGTTACTTTTTTTCATATTAGTATTAGTATGAGTATTAGTATTAATTGTGTCATTAAGTGAAACACTGCTTATTACCTGGGCTGGTCATGTTAAACATTTCCAAAACATTCTTGTCTGATTTGATGGCGTGCCATTTCACTGGAATGGTCCACTTGTAGCTGTGAAAACAGATTTCTTTGTTTACATGTGTGACAATTGAAAAACTTTGTGCAAACATCGGTAACAGGTATAGGAACATACACACTGAACATAAATTACAAACAAATATTTCAAGCAGGCACCACCAGGAATTCATATCGCATGTGTTGCTTGTGTGTAAGTGCTCCATTGGTCTGTGCAGTTACACAAAATTTTTGGTGCTCGTCTTCACAAACCTCTTAGAAATCTTGTCTTGTCCTGATCATGTAGAGGAGAAAAAAGCCTTTGTGTGATTTTCCCCTCTTGTACGTTCTCTTTGCCCTTGCTTTTCTAATCTGACTCACCACCACAGTGGCTGAGGTTGCAACGACCTCTTTGACTACATTAATATTGTTAAATACGTTAAATTGTGGCATGGGATGTTTTCCAAGACGTGTGTGTTCCTCTCAGATTGCACTTACAGATGCAACATTTGCACCCTGAAAACAAGTCTTGTCAGTTGTGTGTCCGTATCTCTAACCTCAGGGGTGAAGGAGGCAGGCTTGGATTGGCATTTGGATCCAGGAGGAAACGCCTCTGTCTCAGTGTGGCACTTGTGCCAGAGATGCTGAGGTCAAGCACGGGGTAACCCATCTGTTTGGTCCATGTGTCCATCACCTCTGCCACTGGTAACCCACTCGCCTAATCAAAGATAGTCATGGACCCATGAACAAGTGTACAAAAAGCGTAGTTATGCCAAAATGAACCATGAAAAATGAGTTTCACCCACGTCAGCCAGGGATGCCCAGAAGTTGGCGGTTTTGGCATTCTTAAAGTAGTAGTCTTTTAGGTATTGCTGATAAAAGAAAGACACAGTTAAAAGCGCAACAAGTCAATGCAAACATTTTCATCACAACACTGAACAAACTCTAGTTTGAATTACTTGAGGGTTGCATTGTGTTTCTATATTTGATGCACCGCTCAGCTCTTACTCATGTTACACCTAGGTTTCATTTCTCCATTCAGCTATTTGTCCCGGGAACCTTTAATATTATTCTAAATTTTAATTGTATTTATACTGCCCAACACTGTGGTAGGCAGGGCTGAGCAAATGTTTTGACTGGAGGGCAACACTGTGTGTCAACATTGAAACGGCAACTCACTCGACAGCCGTCTCTGAATGCCTGTTTCCCCATCCAGTCCTCCAGCATCCTCAAGATAGAAGCACCCTGAAATAAAAAATGGATAATGGTGTCTGAGTATGGTATTTCACCCACTGGAAGCAAAGTTTTGCCGGGAGCCATCGCTCAGGCCACCTTGCTGTATGAGATGGCGTCAAACACTGAGGTGATCTCGGCAGGGGTGGACACATTCACAATGATTGGGTGAGAGGAAAGGAGAGCATCATCCACCATCACGGGAAGCACATCACTGATGATCATGATATCTCGCTGCATCAAGGAGAAGAAGAGAATTCGAGCTCAAAGTGAACCATGACCAGCTTGGAGTGGCGGTCCAGTGCTATTTGAATATTGGCAATTGCAACTCCACAGCTTTTCCATTTGCAAGGGATGATTTAAGTATGGAGCAACTGGAAGAACTTGCCATTTTCCAAGATGGCTCGGCTTCCTCCACGCCAACGTACTCAAAGAAGCTGGCAAAACCCTCATTCAGCCAGAGGTCATCCCACCAATCCATGGTCACAATGTTTCCAAACCACTGTGGAGAAAAGATAAACACCACACACAAAGGCACGTTTTAGATGAGAGACGTCGTAATTGCATTATACAACAGTTATTTTATTATGCATCAATTACCAGTCACACCACTGATTGCTGTTTGCCTTCACAATGACACAACAGAGGCAGTTGTCAGGGATCATTTTGCTATAAAAATCACATTCGACATAACATTACACACACAACATTAAACCTTGAGCTTTGGAAACATTCCTTGGTCAATCATCATCTCTCTGATGTGCAATAAAGATAAAGACATTATGTCACGGCCGTATAGCAACGCTTTCATTCCATCTTTTGCAGATGTTTCTCCCAATGTGCTCAATTTGCACATCCTCCCCCCAAGTCAATTGATTTGGATGTGTTGATTTGATTGGATACAGATGAAACATCAAAATATGTGCAAATAAAGTGTTTCATTCAAGTATTTCATTATGAAGTGATACCAAGATTATTAATCTATCAAATTAATAAATATCATTTTTAAGATATCAATTGAGATTGATAAATATGGTGCCACTTGGGTTGATAAAAGACAAAACAAGATGACTGTCTCTGTACAAGATAAAATATTTGTTTCACTGAGATAACCTATTACTGGTGAGAGTGTATGTTCCTTCCCACAGATGAGCTGATGTTTAATCCCCGTGTCATGTTAGCTGCTGGTGTTACTGATTGTCAGACATCACCTGGTTCTGTCCACCCAAAGCACCTTTATCAGCTTCGCTAAAGGTTTCTTTATCTTTATCATGATCAGGGACACGGGAAACACACTTGATTGTTGATTTCTTTATACGCCCCCCAGTATCAGTTAGTTGCACAGAACACATTTGACAGTTCATATTTAAGTTTCAGGAATGTTGGAATTCAGGAGCGCAGGAGCATTTTTTCATGCACCTGTAACTGATAGTCCCTCAGCTGGCTAGTTGCTCTCAAGTGCTTCATACGGCGGTAAAATGGAAATACCAAACATTACTGGTTTGTTACAGGACACCACCAAAGCCCTTAAGACGATAACATTAAGGCTGAGGTGAATTTGGGAGACTGCAAACATTCTCTCACTCAGCACCATGGAAACGCAAACACGGAACTTAAAAGAATATAAATATTATCAGTGTTGTGTGCAACATCTGCTGTATTTTGAGAACGAGAGGTGACTGCTCAGCAGTTCGTTTCTAAGGGCACATTTTCATATGATACAATAAAAGATAAGACGAGATAAGGTAAAACATGACATGAACTCATTTGTACTCTGGATGGATTGTGACTCAAACCTCTCCGCCCTCACACACCACACCCAAAACATCATTCTACAGAAGCTTTCTCACAAGGCTGCTCGCTTTTTAGCAATGTTGAGTCCTTGCAGAGTTGGAACTCCATTAACTCTGACACTACCCTGAAGCAGTCCTGACTCCTGACGTTTCAAGCCAGTAAGGATATTATATATGAGTGCACTCCGAGGAATGAAGGTTCTGTGTTCTTTGGTACGTTTTGTTTGATTGCGACAACATCGTAACAACAGGAAGTGACGGTTGTGTACCTGATGCACCAGCTCATGGGCGATGACACTGGCCACACGCTGCTTGTTGTAGGATGATGACTGGCTCTCGTCGTACAGGAGGTTGGTCTCCCGGTACGTGATGAGGCCCCAGTTCTCCATTGCACCGGTACCAAAGTCGGGGATGGCTATCTTATCTGAATCACAACAAAGAAGGAAGTCCAGTGATGTTACCGCTTATCACACATTATATTGCATTTGCGGCGTTATCGCCGCGTATGAAGAGATAGCGGCTGACTGAAGTCTTGACTAACGTGCCAAATGTTATCTGGTGGAACAGTATTCACTGAATTGGTCACCCTTGAAATAAGTGAGAGCAACTCTCCTCTTAGTAGCGGATGTGTAGGCAACATCTTTGACAATTTTACCATTTCTTATACGTGATGCTTAGTCAGTGTTGGACACACTGTCCTGAGCAGTTTTTTGTTTCCACCCAAGGTTCACATGTACCACCAATTCAACCGGCATGAATTTAGACAGTATTAACATTGATTTAAGACTCATCAGCCTGTCAGATTGTCACGAATCATATCACGGATAGTGTATGAACCTCAAAGTTAAAGTGTACCAACACTACTATGAGACAGAGGTAGGTACTTAACATACTAAACCTGACAGAGATAATTAGCGTGTAAGACGTCTTTGCCTGTGATGAGGCACTGCAGCTGTGTAATGATTCAAGGACCCAATCAGCCATCAAAGTGTGTAAAATTACCCAGCTTTGAGATGGAGTACGTCATGTTGAAGTATTCTTCAAAGTAATCAAAGATGACCTTGGTGGTGTTTGCTGCGTACTCGGCAGTTTTAATTTGACTCGGCTGCGCATAGATTCTCAACTGTATGCAAAGCGAGGAAAGAACCAAAAAATAAGGTTAATAGAAATGAGAGGACATAACTTATGGGACGTATATCACACATACTGTGTATCTTAAGTGGAATATATATTACGCTTACATTACATGTAGGATATAAGTTATACATTCTCTGGTATATGCTTATGATATATACTTATATCTTACCTCTGGTGGAATATAGGTTATACTGATATTCTACATGAAATGTACAATTTGTAATGGCATTATCGCAATTGTCAGTAATTTTTACAACGTTGAATGATGAAACGTAACCAATACGAGGAAGGATGTGTCACACTGCATATCGGGGAGCTTACTGGAATTCCTCGTGCTGACTTTCTTTCCACGTAGCCAAACTGATGCACAGCAAAACATACCAAATAGGTGCTCATGGGAACAGACTGCTGGAAAGAGGTTTGAACTTTATTGCCTGGCAGTTGTTGCGGAGTACCCTGCAGCCAGAAGAGAGGCAAGACAGTCAACGTCAAAGGTAAAAAAAAAAAAAAAAAATCTCATGCCACCATAGGAAGATTGATTCTGAGGTTTAGTATTCACAGCAGAGGCTGAGGCACCAACAGACTCTGTGTTTGTTCTGTTCAAACCTCCAGAGGACTGAGCAATGAGCTCTCAACTCAAAACAGAACCACTATACAAAACCCATCAACCGCCAGCGAACCAAAACTCATCAATGAAATGTAGCTTTTGCATTTGTGGTAAGAACGAATGATTTCTATCCAGACAAGAAGTGATGCATTTCATTGCATTGCCCAAGTGTTTACAGAGAGATTTGTATCCATTGTGGTGGATGCAAACGTCACAGATAAAAATGTCATTCCGTTTTCATGCAATAGATTTGTATAAGTGTAACTATTAACACTGTTGCTCACTGTTTCGGGTCATACCAGTAGTGGCATATTGGACAGAGCTTCATAAGCAGCATCATGAGTGATGGAGATGTTGTAGGTAGCCTTCTTGTTGGGCTCATCAAAGCAGGGGAAGGACTTGCGCGCATCTGTAGGCTCGTGATCAGTTGCTGCAATCTTCCTTGAAATGAACAGAAGCACAGGTGATATTGAGTTTTCCCCTCACGCCACTTTTGTACTAACCCCAATGTTGTCCATCTAATGTGACCTGCTGTTTTCGAGAAACAGTTGTCATTTCATTGGAAAAGGCAGATGTTGTCTTCTTCTCTCTACTTCCCTCGCCTAGCGGCATCAACTGATGCTGTCCGCTCTCACTGGTGGAATGACAACCCTGTATTTTCCGTTAATTTAGTATGAGGCTGACCAGACGTCCTCTCCCGCAGAATGTTCGTTCACGAGAAGAACTACATAGTGAGCCAGATGTGTATGAATTTCTCCCTCTCTCTGGGGACTGAAAACGTGGATCATTTTAAAGATTTCAGGAGATGTCCAGTTTCTGGAGTTTACCAAGTACTGTACATACACCATCTGCTTTTTATATCACACAACTTCAGCAAACAGGCTGGGACTTTCTACACTGCTGTATCTTGCTCACAAGTGTCAGGTAGGGTGAGACTTACTGGACTTACATTCACGACACACTTTTCTTGCAAAAGCATTTTGTCTTATCTTAGGAATGCACTGCAGGATAAATACAATAAGAGAATACTTACTTTGTGACATAATTTTCTGTGTAGACAACGCGGTAGAAACCCACCACAGAGCCGGTGAGTGATCCCTGGAAGTCCAGGGTGAGTATGTAGTCTTCTGGGCCGGTGACAGCCAGTTCTTCCATCAGCTCCACCACCACATACTGCTGAGCTTTGTACTCAAAGCAGCGTCTCACGCCGACCTCTCTGTGACCTTTCCCACTATCTCGCGTCAATCTGGGCAGCAAACTGACAAAAGTCTCCCTGATGTGGAGCCACAGGTGGCGAGTGGGCTTGCTGACCCGCACGTGCACGCTGACTGTGCCGGTATAGGTGTCCTCTACCATGTCAGGCTCAAGATGCAGGTTGTAGTGAATTGGGGTGACGTAATTTGGCAACCTGAAATGTCTCCAGTCCCCCTGGGAGTCATCGGATGGCTTGCAGGGTCCTCTGCCAGGAACGGGCCCCTCTGTGGGTGGTGGTGTGGGTGGGACGGCGGTGGTGGTGGTGGTGGAGGTCGCACTGAGGCCTACGCCGAGGCCGATAGCCAAGGAGCAGAGCACCACTGTCACGCAGATGATGATAACATGCTTACCGCGGATGCAGTAGCGTTTCTCAGGTTTCTCAAAGTCCATACTGCTCATCTGGTTGGGATTTCGAACAGCTGTCAGGCTGAACTGCTGTAGTAGACAAACCGGAGCAGACCAACCACGTCCTGCTCTGACTGAGTCAAAACAAGCAGGAGAACTTTCCTCACATAAACAAACTCCTCCTAAAGCTGGAGATGGGGGACTCCTGCTCAGGGCTTCTATACCGTGAGAGCAAACGCAGACCTTGTCTCTGTGGAACAGAGGGGTGGAGAGAACAAAGAGGAGGAGAATCGGTCAAACTGCAGACAGAATCTCACACACTCTTCGTGTGGATATATTCTGTCCACAGGCTGTGGACACGCCTCCTCCTGTTAAACATCCACTATCTAATCTACAGCGTTACAGATGGTGGGACGACAAGATCCAACTTTTCAGTGGGAGTGATTCAAGCCAGCTAAATTTCTGGCTGTGTTGCTGAAAGTTCCAGATTCTAGCAGAGCTTTCACTGAGATTTCAGTTTTGATTTAACTGATTGAGATTACCTAAGATATTAGGTAACGCTGGTTTGTCTCTGCTATGGAGCTGAGTGTGGATAAAATCTTGTAGTTTGGAAAATAATCTGGCCTCCTTTGTTATGAAATGTAGGGATTGACAACTAATGGTGACTAGAGTCCATTTCAGGTGAAGAGGGGGCCGATTGTCCCATATTTCTCCTAAGATGATGTTATTTTTGTTTACAGAGCTCATTCTCGTCAACACCCTCCCACCCTTCTCCTTTTCGCCTCCCCCTCTTCTTCTTTTTCTGCTTCCCACACCTCTTTTTCATCCCCTCTTTTACTTGGCCTGGAAGTGAGTTAAGAAACCGGAACATGTGCAAAATCAGATCATTTCAAAAGCCTCGTCTAAACGTCTGTTTCAGAAACCTTATTCAACCCCCAAATAGATCGATAGATAGATAGAGTTAAGTATTTCCGATCTCAGTGTCATATTTCCTGACATTTCCCCTCATGTTTGTGTGAAACTGTCTCTCAGTCCGATTTCATATGTTTACGAGAACTTTGGAAATGGTTTACAGCTGTCCTTTCTCATAACCTTTGCAACTAAATCGTCATTGTTTTCCCTTTGCTTTTATTGACTTTGTACACTAAAAACTATGAATGGACCTGCAGAGTTATGCTCACATGATTGCGATTGTTGCCAAAAAGCAATTTTTGCCAACAGCGCAGTCTAAGAAAACCACAATATTGAGAAACAACGAGAACAGAGACCATCTCTGAAACAATCTTCAACCTCCAGTCACGAAAGCAAAATGCAGTGCTTTCCTCAAGAAGAGAACTATTTTTGTAGATGACCCATAAGGGAACAGCCATCCTTATCCTGTGACCCCAGAGTGCAGCTTGGAGGACGCTAATCACACGACAGCAATTCACCAGAACTCTTGGGATACACACCGACACCATCATGTCGAAGGACTCAGTACATTCTTGAAAGAAACAACACAACAAGAGGAAATCTCCCAGAATAGCTGAATCGGAAGTCATTCTAAAGTGGTTTAGTGGCATTCTCCCACTGGTTGCCAGTCTCCCTATTAACTACATGACATGACAGGTGCACTTTGTGCGTCACATTGTGTGTTATGATGATGTGTTTCTGGTCCTGAGAGGGCTGAGGGGCCACATGCTTGCTGTTCCACGGACACTACTACAACTTCAGTGAACTTTCTTTTTATTTCTAATCAAGTGATGTGGAAGGAAAAGAAAACGTGAAGATTAATCATTGTAACAAAGAAAATGGAAACACACGTGAAAATATTCCACATTCATAACAACACCAGTGACGGACATGGAAACTTAAATGTTAATCAGTGTGAACATAACGATAAATGACGACAAATGAGTCTCACTGCATGTCTTTTGTTTGTTTCTGTAGTCATATATACTGTATATGTTATCATAGCTGTGACTTTATTCTCTGTTTTGTAGAAAATATAATTATTGGAATAAGGAAGCCACGGTACAGGTAAAAGGGCATGATATATTTGTTGTTGCAATAAATATCTGTGCAACTTTAGAAACATCTGATTAGATCTCTAGCTAACAATATATCTTCATTCATTCTTTACAAAATATCAATGATTCATAACTGTGTCATCAAAGTCTGTCTTCATTTGAATGAACACTTAATAGATTAGGTCAATAAACTTCAAGATGTACAATAGAGATACTTAAAAAATTACAACTGTCATGGAATATGTACAATATCCTACCTACAAATTACACCAGCTAGCATGTAATAAAACATGTAAACAAAGTTGTTGATTTTTTTTTACACAGTTGACTGTGACAGCAACTAGAATCCACACTTTTCACATCAGATTTATTTGTGTATAGACATCTGTTAACAGTGTTGTCATACTGCATTTGTTGTTGTCCTGACAGCTCCATAGAAAAAGAGAACAATGAGCCAACTTACATGAATACACCATTTTCAACCCTTTTCCTCGAGGAAACGTTCTCCTAGAAGGCTTTAAACGAAAAACAGGGTTTGTTTTCTGAGGAGGGGCAGGGCTGAAAAGTTGGGATTTGGCCTTGAATTCTTCTGGCAACATGTTCACTTACAGAACATGACATTGGACTTTGACTGTATCGTACTGCGATGCGACGTACCATACAGCAGAATTAAGATGGCATGCATTTCACAATCAGCTGCTTTTCACCACGACAAGAGAAACCGACCACTTGTTGCTACAAGCACATTTTTCCGTCTTTGACTGCATGAGTGGTGAAGACGAGCGAGACTGGATCTCGTCTCTGCAAATTTCAGTAAATAAACATTGACTTTTGTCTTTTTTTTTCTTTGTTTTGAGCAAGAAAGAAAAGGAAAAAAAGAGTGAAACACCACAGTTGTATTATGTATAAACAATACAAATTTTGCCATTCGGGTTCAGCTAATCCTTTTCTCATGTTTACAATGGCCGCGTGTCCTGACCCACTCTGGTTAAGCAGTATGTTGCTTACATGCTGAATATGGTCAAGATCGAGAGCCGTCTCTCAACAACTATATAAAACGTTTTTTGTTTTTTTTCTCCACTGAAGGATCACAGAGCTCTAAAAGTCACTTAGAATGATGTAACTGTGAAATAGTTCTACACTGATAACGTCTGTGACCAGATAGAAGATTAATGTCTCTAAAGTTGCTATTTAGCCGTCTGCTTACAATAGTAAGTGTGCTTTATATTACAGTACATGTCATCAGTTCAACTACTCAACACAGTATATGATTATTCAAGTCCCATGTGTGTATACCATCATAAGTCGTAGCTCCTCAGAAGGAAACGGATGAAGAAATGTCCTCGCTCGCTGTGCTCTCTCACTCCTTCTCACTCACACGTAATACTCTTTGTCCTTGTTTTTCTGTTTCTTGTTGCTGCCTTTCAGGCTCTGCTGCTTGTCCTTCATGATGGCACCATTGCTCTGCACAGCTGAGTTGGTGATGTAATTTCTGCTCTCATCCACCTGGTAGGAGCCTTCGTCCCTGTTCCTGTACTTATACATGGCATACAGAAGGATGAGGATACAAAGGGCGGCAGCTGCCACTATTCCGACGACCATCCCGGTGGTGCTGCTAGATTCGCGGACCACTTCCGAGGGCCCTGGAACTCGCCTGATGCCGGGTTCTGTGGGGAGCGCTGTGGGTATATTATGGAACATGGAGGAGGTTATTAATGGGCCCCTCAGGTTGGTGCTGCTGTGTACCTCAAAGGATGTGGGCAATGGAAGCAATGCTAGGTCTGGCCGGGGTTTTAGCACGTGGCTATTCATTTTGCCAGCTGGCCACTTGGCCGCAGCATTCTGGAGGGTTGCGGTGGAGGCAGAGGTGGCGGTGGTGCGGCTCTGGTCGGCGATTAGTGGCACAGCGGTAGTGGGAGTCCTACTGTGACCGGAGGTTGAAGGTTTGTTTGGTCTAAAAGTCTTGTTATTCCACTTGGGTGTGTGAGCTTTGTAGCCACCCTCAAAAGCTGATGTTGACACGGTCTTATCTGTTACCAAGCAGAGGGTCGCGTAAAAATCTTCAGCATCGGTAGTGCGTGTGGGTGGGGGGCTGGGGTGGTGGTGGTTGCAGGTTAGACTTGAACGCTTCCCCAGAG
>OMPJ01012119.1:8923-29114 GCA_900312935.1 Carapus acus
GGGTGCGGGGGGCACCACCCTCCTGTGCCAGTAAAGTGGATTTGTTTGAAGAGAACAGTTAACATATGTGAAACTGTGCATGTGTGGGAGTGTGGGTGTGTATGTGTGGGTCCGTACGTGCTAAAAGAAGCAGCACAGGGAGTGACTGGCGCACGTGTTTGCAGCTGTTGTGCAGTTTGTGCGTTGGTCATTCTCACAACTGTTGATGCACGTCACAGTCCAGAGGCTGTACCATGTAAACACACAGTCCCTCACCTTCAAGCTCCACATCAACCCAGACAGACAGACTGACATTGAGTGACACGTTTGGCGATAAATCAGCGACGGCGGACTTCAGCGGTCGGCACGCTGCTGCGCTTAGCATTCCTGTGTTTTTGCTGTAAGTGAATCCATCTGTTTTGTGACGGATGAGTGAGCGCGCGCAGCAGATAGCCAGGGCGGAGCTTTAACGTATAGGCCGTTACTGTCTGTGACACGCCGGACTCGTGACTGGGCGATGACTTCATCTGATAGCACGGCAAAGGTCGAGGAGGGAAAGCGCAGCCCCTGTGTTTTCCTTTGTTTACCAGCGGGCAAAGAAAATCCTCCAAATGTCAGCGTGACAACAGGAACCACGGCGTCACGACCCCGGCCTGCGTGACTCTGGGCTTTACTGTACTTCACAGGGTTTTTACCCGTTTTTGTGAATGGGGAAGTTCTGGGAAGACTTACGCACACAAGTTCCACTCTCGATACCCACATTTTTCCGGTGTGAAAACAGTGAAAGGAATTTGTTTTGGGAGAATGGAGTTGTCACGAGGGGTGTGTTTGGCAGGGGTGTTTATTGTAGAAGGCCACCGGGCAAAACCAGAACCCGGATATCGTCCAGGGCAACAAACAGGCAGAAAGGCAAGTACAGAATAAACATAAGTCGCCGGGCCACGGGCAAAAACAGAACCCAGAATCCAGCTGGGTGAAGAGCATACACACAGACTAGAACCTGAAGATTCGACCCCTAGGCAGGATCGAAAACACAAGCAATAGACAGCAACTCAAATCCTACTTAATTAGGCCCAATTGCCAACAGGTGCTCAGACTGATTGGAGGGTGATTGTGAAACGAGGAGCGGAAGTCCAAAAAAGGGCGTGAGCTTAGCCAGGAGTACCTGCACCTGTGAAAAAGTTCAGCTAAGCCTAAAAAAAAGGACAGGGTCCAGTCCTCCCTGGTGTGGGCCCTGACAGATGGGAGTGTTTGCGATGTGATAGTGTGTTTTCATTGTATGAGAGCATGTTAGCTTAGCATAACACGATATGTACTAGCTCTGGCTAGTTGCAAAATGAAATATCAACGTGAAATTAGTTCTCCGGTGGCAGGAGGCTGCTGGTTCTATCCCAGGCTTCTCCAAAAATGTCTTATTTGCTTGAGCAAGACACTTAACAAACCATGTGCTGTACACAAATGAGCAGCCAACGTCTCCTCAAACAAGGAAGTTGCCTCCGACGGAGAGACACAAAGTCCCTCACAATTCATACAGTATTTCAAAAGTTGATCTGTTGTGATTTCTCAGTTGTGGGCTGCGGTTTGTGGTCAGATCAGCTGCTCCACCTACCGCGCACGATAACAGCAGCAGCGCCATCTGAATACCGACGGCAAATCAGAACAGTAGGTGCAGAAAGTCACGCGGAGATGATTCCACTGGCAGATACATTTTTCCTCTGGATCATTAGCCTCTGAACCTGAGGGACGGATGTCTCATGGAAATCTGTGGTCTCACCCACATGTATCAAACTTATCTATCTGTTCCCATATTAAAATAAGAATAATATGCTTTCCTCTTGTTTTGCGGCACGCTTAAATCATTTTTGTGACCTGTTGCGGAATCTCCACTGCTCAGTTTCCTCTCCACACCCTCGCTGTGCACAAGGATATGAGTGCGTGTGTAAGCGTGAGAGTGTATGTGCACACTCACGCACTTGTGTGTGTGTGTGTGTGTGTGTGTGTAGGAGCCCGTGCGTGCGTTGTTGATGTCCTCTGTTGTGTGGGCTCAGTCTACTGGAAAGGCTTAATCACCCGTTGCCATGGCGATGAACTTGAACCAGTGCTGTTAACCAATTCACCCTCTTTTGTTTGCTGTTTGTTTTTATAAGTCCAATCACCGCATTCACCGGAACCCACGGCCCACTGTGGCATGCTGAGAGGAGTCTGAAGCCTCAGACGCTCTATTGGGCCACAGTCAACACGTCTCGTTGTCCCTTACTTTTCAAAGAAAACTTTTCTTAAATGTCACTAAGCAGAAACTCCACAACAAACGGCAACAAACAGCCTGTGCCTGCTCTAAGCACTCGAAAAAAAGGGAAATAATGAACAAATCAGTGCTGATCTGTGGGTGGAGGAGTCATCTCTAGCAGACGTTCTGCGCCCTGACATTGTGAAAACGACTTGACTGGATGTGCACTTCCTGTTTTGAAGGTCGTTATGAAGATAACGCCCTCATCTCCCAGTTTCTGCAAACGTGATTCATCTGAGGAAAACACTTCTCTCCTCCTCACTGTTTGATAAGGGAAATGAGGCCCAGATAAGATGGACGGGGGGTACGGGGTCATCGTGTGAGTTTGTTTGTGTGTGCACGTGTGTGTGTTTGTGCGTCTGTGTGGTACAATGTGTTGCATTCTTATCAGAATTCTCCTTTGTAGCATGACCTTTCAGTGTAAATTGAGTTGTGTATTAATAGCATTGATTTTCTGGCATGAACACATAAAAAGGAACATAAACATCCTCCGCCAGAATCAATCATTTGCATATTAATTGGAATAATGAACAACACACTTAAGTTATTAATAGTGGTGGGAGCACTTGCGCTAGAGGTGGTAGGAGTGGTAGTAGCAGTAGTAGTGGTAGAAGTGGTCATGGTAAAAGTGGTGGTAGTTGTAGTAGTAGTAGTAGTAACGGTGGGAGAAGTAGTGGTAGTAATATAGGTAGTTGTAGTAGTGGTGGCAGTAGTTGTAGTAATGGAAGTAACAGTGGTAGTAATAGTGATAATAGTGGTAGAAGTAGTTGTGGTAGTTGTGGTAATAGGTGTAGCAGTAGTAGTAGTATTAGAAATAATAAAGTTAATTGTTATTTTTCTACCGACTTTAACGACAAATGAAACATAAAGACTTAAGTTTAAAGTTTAATCATAATATGAAAGCAGTGAAGTAATTTTTTGATGAGGACAAAGTGAAAAAAAAACACAAAAACTAAATACATTTCATCATCTATCACATCTGAATATTCACATTTTTCGATGCTGCACTTTCTAATGTTGACATTCCTCAAAGTGCAAAGATCAAGAGGAAACAACGCCAGGTCAAGATAATCCCAATGCATCCTGCGCAGCAGGGCAGATGAGTGTTTTTCTGCCGTTGGGCCCTTGCTCACTCAGCACTCAGCTCCACCAGGACCGTGTTGAGGCGATAGATTCCGTAAATGGCCGCCAGGATGAGGAACAAGCCTGTGGTCACCAGCAGGATGTGACAAACGATGTGGAAAGCAGCCACTGCGTCACTGGAGGGCAGAAACCACACGTACACCCAGGCTTTGTGACGGATATGGTGCACGAACCTCGGCCCCTGTTCCAGAACCAAAACGCCGGTGAACGGCTGAGACCAGCGGCGACCGGAGGGGGCGTGCGTGTCGGGGGGAGGCTCCTGGCGAAGGAGGACGGTGGCTGGAGTCTGTACCGATGACGGCGTTGGTCGGGTGGTGGGAGGTTCTGGATCTGCTGCGATTGTGACGATGGGGGTTGGGATTCGTTCTGACCTAGGGGTTGATTGGTGGTTTAGTTCTGTGGTTGTTTCCATCGCTGTGGTTTCAGGCCTGGTGGACGCGTCTGTGGTTGAGGCGGTAGATGATGACGGTTGGTGCGCTGCCGATGTCTCCATTCTCGCGGTCGGTGGATTTTCAGTGACTTCTGCAACGTCGCAGAGCTTGAAATCTTCATCGCGGAGCGAGTGGAGGGTGCGCAGCAGCTGGTGCTTTGGACTGTGGCACATTGCGTCTTCCTTGTCTCTCACCACCTGGGCGTTGTCTCTTACCCATTTAGCAATGTCCCTGATGCCACAGGAGCAGTTCCAAAGGTTCCCACTCAGGGTGAGAACCCTCAATGCTCCATTTGAAGCGAAAATGGTGCCGGGAAGGGTTCTGAGTTGGTTTTTGGCCAGGTCAATAGTGGAAATCCTGGTCAGGTTGTGAAAGACGTTGTCTGGCAGGTGCTGCAGCTTGTTGTCGTTGAGATAGAGAAGATCCAAGGTGTGGAGTCTCCAGAGGAGGTCTGAGTGTAGCTGCTGGAGGTTGTTGGACTTCAGCGACAGCTTCTGCAGGTGGGGGAGGCAGCAGAACAGATCTGAAGGCAGTTCCCTCAGATGGTCATTGTAATGGAGGTTCAGCCTCAGCAGTCCTGACATGTTGGCGAATAAATTGCCTGGCACGGTGGTGAGGTTGGTGGAGTAGAGATAAAACTCTCGGATGTACGGCATGTGGCCCATTAGCTCCTCGGGCAGACCTAGCAAGGGGTTATTGTAAAGGGTTAGCTTCTCTAGCCGAGGCATGTGGTAGAAGCTCCTATCTGGCACCGCCTGGAATCGGTTGGAGGACAGAGTGAGGGTCCTCAGGTTCCTCAGAGACCAGAACAGCCTAGGTGGTAGGCTCGAGATCTCATTCTGGTGGAGTTTGAGCTCTTCGAGACTTACGAGATGATCAAAGATTCCCGCCTCCAGCACCTCCAGCTCGTTGTTGTATAATATGAGCTGACGGAGGCGGGTTAGGGAGTCAAAGATGGTCGCCGGGAGCCTTTTGATGGAGTTCCTCCCCAGGTTCAGGAAGGTGAGGTTGGTCAGCCCGTTGAAAATATCTGGCGTCAGCTCAGACAGCTTGTTGCGGTTCAGATCGAGGTCCACGAGCGCGGTGAGTCCATCCAGCATGTTGGCGTCTATGACCTCCAGCTGGTTCCCGTAAATGTGGAGCTGCTCCAGCTTGTTAAGCGCACCAAACACCCCGGCCGGGAGGGTGGAGATGTGGTTGGATGACAGCTGGACCGACAGGAGCTGCGGAGCCACGCTGAAAGCTTGCGGGTGGATGGTGTGAAGGAGGCTGTTGGACAGGCTGAAGCGGGTCAGCAGGCGTAGGCGAGAAAGGCTGTGCTGCCTCAGGACGGCCACGCCTGTGTCGTTGAGCTGCAGCAGATTGGTGTGCTGGGGCAGGTTCCACGGGACGTCCGTGATGCTCTGACCCACGCACAGGGAGGCTCCTTTGGCGGTGCAGAAGCAGCTGCTGGGGCAGAGGGCCGAGGTCTGGGAGTCCAGACGGAGAACGAAGAGGACCACAACCGTCCACAAGGTACTTGTCCAGGTCCGATAGGTACACATTGTGGCCAGCAATAGAAAACTCTCAAGTACACTCTTAAAAACAGATAATTCACTAATTCCACAATCAGAAGAGAAAAATCTACCATAAATTTTCTGCGGACTCACAGGGAACCTAACTTCACGAACCTCTTGAGAAGGAATCCATCGTGTCTGTTTGGATGTTCTGATCAAACTATTTCTGGTTCATGCTACTATATGAGTGACATGGAGGATGCTGCCTCATTTCCCCAGGACTTATCTCAGCAGCCTGAGGGAGCTGCAGCCAAAGCCACAATGCCCTAAAAAGGTTAGCAGGGATGTTCTCTGTGGTTCCTGGAGGCTGTAACGACAAAAAATGTGCAACTGGAAAAAGACGTGACACGGTATGCTCATATTTGACCACTGGACACTTCATTAGTGCTCACCCACAAAAATGTGGTGAAAAATGCGTCCTCGTGCCCAAAGAGGTCACATTTTATTAACGTTTTCTGTCTAAAAATAGGTATTCCCAGAAATGGGAGGAAATAACGAATAAGACAGCAGAAAAGACCTTTTAGCTCCACAAAATGGCTGAAAGGCCCAAGTTGGAGACCAAACCAGTGACAGGAGGTTATTGAAAATGTTTGTGTACACATGGACTCAGTGATCCATGTCTTCAGTCCATCTCGGTACCAGCGTTGATGTTTACCACAGGCATGACAGGCGGTTACTCCTCCACACAGGCAGCTTTCCAGGAGGATTATGTGTGCAGCTGAGCCTGTGCAGGGCTGTTTGTGATGAGATGATTCAGTATTTTTGGTGTTTAAAAACTGTAATTGCCACACTACAGATCAATGTGTCATCGAATGACGACACAAAATTAGAATAGTTTGGGGACAAAACGTTCTACAACAGTTTCTGCGCAGTTTTTTTTTTACTCTGGACTCCTGTTCTAACCCGGTTAGTTAGTCTTGTGTGGAGTGGAACCACTGGAGGAGACACAGTTGTACCTTCCAACAGTTTGAACAAATGATATTATAAATCACATGTTTGTGTTCCAGACTCTCCCAGGGAAACCTTATGAAGAAGAGCCAACAATGTGCCACAGTGTTAAAATAATCTGTGTCATAAGAACTTATTGTCTGCCACAAAAAGGTTTTCACCGTTTGCTGACTTGCCGTTCCATTATGTGTGGTTCAGCACCATGATGGCAGCTTCCTGTCCCGTCATTAGTCTGTATATTTTCATCCCGTGTGCCAGGATGCGTGCAGCCCCGGTGCTGCTGGCTTACTGGCCGGTGGTAAAGGTTGTTGTGGTTGACTCAGTTGTCTCAAAGCAAACGTTTTGGCTGATGCATGATGTTTCTTGGATGTCACACCCAGTCTGCTCCCTGTGATTCATGGAGTCCTTTCACATTAACGGTCCTCAATCCGTGTCAGGCAGTGACTCACACACCAGTCAACGAAATAATGAAGCCAACTTGCCTTGTTGCTTGATTGTTCAGGATGCATGCATTATTTTAGTTATAAAATGATAGCAGAATATGAAACAAGTTATTCCGAGATGTTAAAAAGCACATACAATCATCCACTATAAACACAAATTAAAATTTCTAAATGTAGGAGATAAAGGAAGAAATAATAAGTTTCTCTTTGTGCATCATAATTCATGACGTGATTTTATTCATTTTCAGAAATTATGAACTAAACATGATTCAAAGCACAGACAGTACAGTATTTAGTTAGAAAATATGTTATACCCGCTATGACCACAAGATGTCGACATAAACGCAAGACCGACAAAAATAATCTGCTGAAATACTGAATTTTCTTACCGTTTTTATTCTAATAGGCAGTAACAATAAACATGTTCGACTCTCTCAAGTAAATCCGGTGCTCACAGAAAGGTTACAGATGATGATGATGGTGAGATACAATTACATTTTATCACCGACAGGAACAAATGTAATGTGGTTACAATATGTATGGTCAAGTCTTAAGGCTGTGTTGGGATTTGCAGCTTCATTTCATGGTGGCCGTCATCCTCCTCCATCACTCTCACACGCAGTACTTCCAAAAACAAGCTGGAAATGAAATCAGATCAGTTTGTTTACAAGTCACATTACAACAGCTGTTGAGCACAGAGGTGTCATATTATTATACAGTACAGGTAAATTCAGAGGTGAAGAAAGCTTACGTTCTCCTCTTTTCTGGTTTCTAGATTTCTCCTCTGCCAAATTGGCTGTGAGCGCCCTCTCCAGCTCCAGGTTCTCCCTCAGAGTCTGCAGCTACACGGGCAGAGATCAGAAAAAGATTGAGACGCGTGAAATAAACAGCCTAAAATTTGTTTTCAGCATATAACGTGCAGAATGAGCCGACTTTGGTAGTGAGGCAAGGCAGCCCAGCTGTTTGAAAATTAACATTCACTTTTAGGTGGCTACATTCCAGTTAGACGGTAAAATGTGAGAATACAGATATTGATCAAAACACACTAAATTACACACTGCAAAAAACATGTCATGACTTGATGAGAAGCAAAACATTTTACCTCTTCAAATTCAGCTAATTTATTGGCCAGCTCAAGACCTACAAAAAAGGGAAAGCGGTTATCATCCAGGAAAATAAATCTTTGTTTTAATTGCGTGTCTTGATTGTATTCATATGTATTTTTATTTGATATGTCTCACCTAGTGAGTCGTCCCGCTCCACAGGCACTAAGCTTTTATGAAGTAACAGAGACAAAATCTTGCTCTGGACGTCCGAGTGACCTACGTAATGCAAATCAGTATCAAAATTAAGCTCCTAACACATATCGGGGGGACCCGACGGCATTTTCCCACTTACCAGAGTTGAATATGCTCCTGCCCTCCACACTCAGCGCGCCGTGCAGCAATATTAAGCCCAGACAGCAGTTCACGGCCAAAATCTTATCCATGACCCTCAGAGGATTGGGTTCCAACCAAAAGGTTTTCGGTATCAAGCAGGCTTGGAGCGACCCGAGCAGTCCCCTGTCCCGCGTCCATCACGCCCAGATATATATACGCTTCCACGATGGCATGGGAGGGGCGGCCGGGGGACATAAATCAATAACTAGTCACCGTGGATTCCGTCAACACGCCACCTTTCCGAGGGGGCCGCGGAACGTCCGACTAAAATGTGATGAAATGACGTTGGAGGCGAGGCCAGTAACCCTACATCACTCTGACATGGGTAAATCAAAGCGCGCCTGGGCGATCAATCAGTCTGATAGGGAATAACAGGCCATAGGTTCTTGGCACATGTCAGTCCTTCTCTCTTACATTAATTGGTTCTTTAAATAGACTCGCGGCGGTGCGTCCGTCTGGGAAATAAAGATAAAGTGAATTGATTCGGACTTTAAGTGCAGCATAGAAGGAGATGCGTCTGTCAGCTTTGGCTCCAGCTCTGATTTGGGGGCGATGGAACATCTATCAAGATGGCCGCGTCCTTCCTCCCGGTCGCTCGTGTCCACGCCGTGCATCACGACCCCTTGACGAAAAGCTACGTGGGCGTACGTTTTAGGGAAATGAAATTTCAGATTGGCTCCCAGCCACCGAATTTGCTTACGGTGGTGTGTGCCTGTGTGTGTGTGTGTGTCTTCTCGTCAAAGTTCCACGCATTTGTTTTTCAAGCACAGCAGTCGTTGTTTTTCTTTTGGCGTCCTCATACAGAAGTCATCCAAAAGTCTGACTCATCCATCACTTTGTCAATTAGCTGCTCAACACACACACTTCAAGGACTTAGCGAGAGTTGTCGAGGGAAAGTCTGATCAGGACGACTGTGGGAGGCAAATCGCCAACACACATTTGGAATACAATTTCTACTCTGTCATTTTTACCATAATTGCACTGAAATTACCTAAAATAAGATATCTGAGAGCTGATTAGAGATTTGTTGACCTTCATAACTGGCTGCAATTAGCCTGACACATGCATAAATAATGCCTCAACTGTTGCTGACGTTAAGCAAAATCGAATGTATGGCCGGCCAGCTAAGTTAGCCAGGAAATTCCTCACTAAAACGACAGGACACAAAATCAAAGTCTGAAGAAAAATCCATATTCATTTGGAAATTAATCTTGCCAATATGAAGGCACCAGCAGGTAAAAGAGGAATTTATTTCAGTGGTGAATGGACAGAAATATAACTATTTGTCATCTATATACAAAAACCACCTTAGTATGCCAGATAATAAATAACTAAGCAAAATTGACAGCGAACTGTGAGACCTTTTCCTATAGATATTTACTGATGCGGGCACAATTAGCTTAATTGACAAGGAAAAATATCAGCAAGGCCCATGCCACATGGTGTATGATTTTCATCTATTATGTTTATACGCATTAATTAAGGAATCAGTATGTACTACTGGGTTATTTCTGCCTAATTATCTAAATATACATCTATTTAGTCATTTACCCGGTAATTAAGCTCTTCCTACAATTCACCAGGAGTGATAAATAACTTTTTCTGTCACTGTTCAGGTATTTCCCAAAGTTATTCTCCGTCTCCTCTAGGAAAATGGTGAATTCGGGTCACTTGGCAATATCTGTCAATGTGATTGGTGGGCGTGAGTGTGCTGACGTCACTGATTGGCCCCCAGACGGGCCCTGAGGATTTAACGCGTCAGTTCACGCCCCTAGTGCGCAATACTGCAGCTGGCATTGCATGCAGGAGGGCTTACTGAACGCTAGAGGGCGCTCTCAGGTTTGACAAATGACGCGTGTGCCACCGTGTTTGCGGAAGAGGGAGGAGAGGGAGGGCGGGTGTGTGTGTGTGTGTGAGAGAGAGAGAGAGAGAGAGAGAGAGAGACTGCAAGATATCACCTTTGTAAAATAAACAACACCGGGTGTTCTCCTTTGCCTTTTCTTTGACTGTGACAGAGATACAGCTCATGTCGTGACAAAATAAATATCACACTCACGGAGGTATTACACGCTGCAGTGTGACTCGAGCTTAAATGTTTTTCCCACAACTCAAGTGTGTGTGCGTGTGTGTGTGTGTGTCGGGGAGAGAGAGAGAGAGAGGGCGGGGCCGGCTCCCAGCAGCTCAGGATCCAGCAGGCAATTACAAACAGCGACGCTCTCGACTCGGCGCGGCGTCTGGCGAAACTAATCAGGAAAAGGAGGAAAAAAAGGGGGGCAAAAAGCCGAACCATCAATCGGCTTTATGAGTAAAGACGATCAATCAGTCGCCGGTTAACCTTCGGAGGAAACCACGCAAGTGTAATTCAACGTCAACGCGTCTTTTTTGACATATAATCGCCGACAACATGGCTGAATGTGACGTTAGCATCGACAAGAAAAAACTACCTGGAGTGAAAGAGGGTAACGTCGATATTTTGTGTACTGTGGTGAATGAGAAACGACACCAATGTTTGTGTCTGTGACTCGTTTTCGGGCGGCGTTATTTTATTCGTGTGTTGGGCTGTTTTTTCGCACACGTTGTTGTGGTTGATAGCATTACGTGCTAGCACTCGGAGGCTAACAACACAGTGGGCAGGATTGCGGTAGCTAGCAGCCCGAGCACAGGTGTTTGGGGTATAATGTGTTCCCTCGTCGAATGTTAAACAATTTGGCCTCCAACAGTAGTTTCAAAGGGATGTAATGTGTTGACACGTTAGCAGAAGATTCCATTCCTGACGGTTTGTGACTGGGACTGTGGATCAAGGGAACATTTTTAGTCAAGGAAACAATTGTGTCCCATACACCTGTGTATTATTATTATTATTATTATTATTATTATTATTGAACTTTTATCTGTTGAGAATTTATTCTGAGATCACAAAGCAGTGTAGATACTGGTTAGCAACCTTCCACATTTTAACAATTATAATCAGTGTCCCTCAGGGAATAATGAAATGTGCCCAAATGGAGTAATTGCTTTCCACTCTGACTGTATTTATTGTGTAGAAATGACTGTCAACTCTTAAATGGTAATATTACTGGCAAGAGGACTCTTTAAGTCCACCATTCAGTAAATCTGTCTTCTCCATAATGGCTGGAATGTAAAAGTCACTCTCGAGCTACTCACTCTTTTGGGACTGCGGCCCAGTATTTACATTTCCACACACAGGTTAAGGTGAGAAGGAGGTGTGTGTGTGATTGTGCTGGAGAGGTTTTATCATTTTCAGATAGATCTTGCGGGGCGATTCTTCGCTGCAGGAGAGGACGGTCCTGTGAGTGTGAGGCAGCTGCTGTCTGGGATGTTTGTTATTCTGGTCAGACAGACGGACACACAGGGACGGTCCACCACTTATGGCGTCTGCTCACAGGTCTGGGAAGGCAGCGAGGAAAGTTTTACCTCCATCTCCACTGCCTTTAGAAAAATATTTCACGAAACGTGCATCTTATGAAAGAGGGGCGCTAATCATCCAGCATGTGAGCCGTGTTTAGACCTTTGTGGCCACTTTCTGTTCTTGGTTTTGACATGTGGTTTTCCGTCCCTGTTTATTTTTGACCTCCAGCCCCAAGTGCATCGACGAGTGAAACAACTTGCGCTATATTTGTTCCAGCTGAGACGAGACTGTGCGCAGATGCTTTTGTCTGGCCAAGAACTGAGACTTTTCCCCCTTTTGTTATGCTTTGATCCTTGGAAGAACAGACTGAACCGTCACAGAATGTCCAGGTTGTGGCTCCTGTTGCACAGAGCTGCGTGACTGCTCGGTAACGCCGATCACAGCCTCGTTCTCAGTTTTCACGGTGCAGGCAAAGTAGATTAAGAATGTGAAGTGAGACGTGGTGAGTGTTAATCATATTTGCGGTTGAGGGGAGGGGAGGCTTTGAGCAATCTGACTCCCTTTCTGTGCATCTGTGTGTCCCAGTCGCTCACACACTTCTCCTGCGGCCCCAATCCACAGACAGCAATTGTTACAAACTGAAGTCGCTATTATGGACCATTAGTTCTTTTTCCCTATGTCATGTATGCTTTTGTGTTTGTAAAGTGATGCCTCTCATACTAGTGTAAAAGTGGATTATGGGATTAAAAAAAAAAATTGCATGGGTGCAGTGTTACTCAGGTGACACGTAATTTTTTTTGCTTTTGAAATATCGCAATATCTGCAAGAATGTTGCACTATTGTGACCTTTACCGCCCAAACCACCAACTGGGTTTACGCAGCCTTCTCAGCGCCACACCTTTTAATTATTTGTCCATTTGTTGTTGTTATTTTGTATTCGGTGTGAGTGATAGCTACTCACACACACTCCCACTTCCCTGTGAATGACCACAGTAAGCCACATATTGGTTTCTGATGTCCTGCACATCCTCTCCAAAAACCAAATTTGTAGGAACTTGAAACCAAAATTGATGTATAGTTTTTTTTTTTTTTTTTGATGCTGTGATGGTGACAGCAGTCTCACCCTGTCCTCTCCGTCTCTGTCCCCAGTGTGCCGAGACTTTGCGGTGCTGGAGGACCACTGCCTGGCCTACAACCTCCAAGAACAAGAAAGTAAGAAAGATGCTTCGCTAAAGTCGCTTGTTTTGATCTGTTTCTATCCGCAGCCCACCAGCACATTCTCTTTCTTCAGCTTCAAGGCTCCGTGGTTCATTACAAAATGATTTACTCATCATTCGTCAGCCTCCTGGCAATCCGTCAGGACAGCTCATGTGTTTGTCACAAGTGGTAGTTAATTCTTTGGAACAGGAATGACTGTGTGTCCCCTGACATAGGTGATATTTCTCATCTTCTGGCAATAATTGTCCATTTCCACATCAAACAACTACACCCAACAGTGGTGACGCAGATATTGTCACGAAAGTGTCCTTAAGTTCACTTTAGTATTGTATTATGTAGTTGACAATCAACTGACTGCATCATAGCCACCCTAAACAACAACAATGTATTTTACATCGCATTTATTATGACACTTCCTTCCTTGTCATAGGCTGTGAGAACTAGGTTACACCTTATAGAGCCGGTTACATTTTCTCTGCTCTTTTTCAGCCGCGGTGGAGTCCCCTCCCCTCGTCTTGCCGTGAAGTAAATCCGTCTGTTTCATTGTTTCCCCCGTAGAACTAGAGGAGTCCCTGCTGTTCTCCGCTTTGATCGGGCCCTGGCTCGATAGCAGTTTTTTTCCACAAGCTGCCCCGCTGCATTCCTTCCTCTCTTATGCTTACTTTGCAAGAAGAGCAAAGAAGGTGTTCCTCCGCGCGCTGCTGCTGCGGCGGCGGCGGCGGTGGTGGTGCGCAGCCGGACACTCCAGTTTGTGTTCCTGATCATTTGTCAGCCTGTTAGGCTCGCAAAGTGCAGCGTCAGTGCGCGGCAGGCAGATGGAGAACAGATAAGCCCTGATACGCACGGCGGCTCTGGAGTGGGCGTGGCCGCCATGGCGCACGACGTGAGCCGAAGCCACTCTGTGTCTTCTGCTGCTTTAATGGCAGCACATATAGCCATCAGGGGGGTGCCCTTTGTCTGACGCCCCCTAGGGGCAGGGTGTGGATGTTTTTCTACAGCTGCTTACGTCTGCTCATGCTGTGAGAGGAACATTTACTCCATGTTCCTCCCACTCTCACTTCAGGCTTCCCTGCCCAAGCGTCCATGAGCAAGGCATCACACCTCTAAGTCCTCCTGATGTATGTGTGTGTGGAGGGGTCATTGCAAAGTGTGTAATGCGAACACAACTTCAGTGCATCTATTATTTATCGCTAGATCCCCTCTGCATCACTGTGAGTCATCAGAATCGGAGGATTGATCGGCTTTTATGCTTTTTGCTGATATGCTCCTAGAAATGCTGGTGGTTGACAGACTGAGAACCTTTCATCGCTCTCTCACACACACGCACGTACGCACGCACACACAAATGACAATATGTAATCTGCAGATGGCTAATGGCGCGCGCGCTGCGTCTGGCATGGCTCGCCCGTCTCCATTCAGCAGAAATGATGGCCGCCCACGGAGAGGCTCAGCTGAGCGTGCGCCGGTTCCGTATCCACCTCTCCTTGATCCTGTGGGTCTGCAGAGCCGCGAAGATTATTCTGTCAGCTTTTGTCTCTGCTCACGACGCAGCCACGACTCGCTCCCCCTTCGCTTGGATCGACCGACCCCCGCCAACTCGCGACCCCCCCTCTCAAGGTCGAGCAAGTCGACAAATCAGCTGCGTCCAGACATCTCATGTTGTGTTTTCTCGCCGTCTGGTGAGATTAATCCGCCTCTCTGCTAAAGCGGATGAGCGATAGCGTCCTCTCCCGGCGTTTTGACGCGGAGATGCGCCGCCTCGCGTTGTTGCGACGATGTTGTAAACCTGAGCGATTGATCAGCTTCCTCAAAAAGCAGGAGTGGGGGGAAAAAATTGATGTCACTCCCTTTGACTTTTCATCAATTCGCCGCAGCCGTGACTCACGGCTTCCTCATTCTGTCCCGCCGTCACAAAGCCGGGAGCTTTATAGAGCCTCGCCCCCGGGTAAATTGCCAAATGCAATTTGGGGCCGTTTCACAGGAAAGCCGGCGTCGGATCGATGGGCAGGTGGAAGGGATCTCGCTCGGCCAGTGACTGATGCTCTCCGTCCGCACCGAGTGCTCGGAGAGCGTCGGCAAACAGGATTTATCATCCGGCGTGGCCCTACGCGGCCTGTCACCCAACCTTGGAATGGCAACCCGGGCGCGAAAATTCATCTCTCTGCGACTCAGCCAGGAGGGCTGTCATCAGCGGGGAGCAGAACGCCTGCGGCCGTAGGGAGCGCGGACCCGTAAATAAAGCGCCCGCAGCTGCGCCGCCGTCCAGTCCAGGCCCCCGGACAAAGTGTGTACACAGTGTTGATAGCGGCGTTTGTGTGTTTGTCGTCTGCAGTCGAGAGCCACTTGGCGTCCAACGTCCACAAGAGCCGCCTGGTGCAGCAGGACCTGCAGGTGGCCAAGAAGCTGCAGGAGGAGGAGGACGAGAGGGCCAAAGTTCGGAACCAGAGGCAGCACCGTGACATGTGGGTCCCGGCTCGCTGTGATCGCACTCTCTGTCTGTCACACACCTTCTCGCTTTCACGTTATGAACGCACGCTTGCACACACACTGACTGTCAGCATCACAGCCCCGATCTACACAGATTAATGAGCCTTATTTTTAGCCTAATTTGCTCATTTCCAGGTCCCAAACACCTAAATTCACGCTAGTAGAACAGACTTGGTGATGTTGTGTTTCTAGAAGTCTGAGCTGTGATGTCCTTGAAACTGCTCACACACACACACACACATATCTGTCTCTTCTGGCTCAGCAGCATCCTGTTGCACACACTCACTTCTGCTTTCACAACCCCCCCACACACACACAAACACTTACAGACACACACAGGCACTCAGTGGTGGGAGTGTATTGGCTCTCGCCACATAAGACACTGATACCAGGCCTTGCTTTCTCTCTCTCTCTCTCTCCCTCCCACTCTCTCTCTCACTCTCTCACTCTCTCACTCTCATCCATCTGCCCGTCATCTCTCGCCTTCCAGCTAAATTCCGTCTGGACTATCGGGTCTCTTCCCTGAAAAACAGGTCGCACACGGTGAGGTGATGCTGGTGTAATTTGTCAGATGAAAGCATTACATTACCGCTTTCATGTTTGCCCACACACACACACACACTCACTCACACACACACACACACACACACACACACGCAGTCACGTAAACACAGACAAACACAAATCTCGATCCCGCAGACAGATGCCGCTGCCGACAGCTGGTTGGTCACCAGCCAGCGTTTCTGCTAGATGATACACACCACACACACTTGTTCGCCAGCCTGTTCACAACACCGGCAGTTGTTGTCCTTTGACCGCAACTGCCTGGATTTGTGATTGTGATGCGATGATAAGGCAGAATCCAAGACAGGTCCGTCAGCATTATGGTGTCGTTAACAGAAGGCGAATGACTGAAGCTCCAGTATTTGGCGCGAAAACATTGCGTTTGAGACATCGGTAATGAATGTTGTTGTTTGTTCTCCCCTCCTCTCTCTCTGTCCTCCGCATCCAAACACGGAAACGTCTCAGCGAGCTGCAAGACAATGAGATCGCCCAGGGGATTCAGGAAGAACTGGTCCGACAGGCGGAGTGGCAGCGGCAGCAGGAGGAGAAGGATGCAGTAAGGAATGCTCACACTCCCCGACACACTTAACGACTCCCCCGCATCCATCCTCGCCCCGCCGAGGGGTCAGCGGACCAGAATGGTGACCTCGCCCGTCACGAGCCGGAGCGATTGCGTCATCGCAAAAATCTAGGAACACTAACAACACTCAACTGCTCGTGTTTACACGCTGACGTTCCCGGTCTCGCCGCTTCTTTGCCCCGCTCTCCAGGCCATCGCCCGCAAGCTGCACGAGAAGGAGATGAAAGAGGAGCGGCGGCGGCAGAAGCAGGTGGAGGCCAACCAGGAGGAGGAGTACTTTGAGGACCACGGAGGTGAGGATGCGCGTCGGATGCGGCGCCGAGCGGACGCAGGCTTTGTCAGCAGGACGAAGGGCTCACGCCTTTGCTGGGCGAAGCACTTTATCCTCCGCTCGCTCAGAGTATGAGCCGGGCAGGTACATGGCCGCCGCGTCCGCAGGGACATCCTTCTATTTGCTGACTCCGTCGTTTTTCGCTCCCGTTTTGCGACGCGCGTTTGTTTGTCCTGCACCTGATACGGAGGAGAACAACACCGCCGTCGCACAAGCGGCGTGTACTCGTGTTTATCAACACGCCCCTGCGCTTCCTGGTGTGAGACTCTAATTTATTTTTAATCGCTGGTGGTAGTATTTTGTATCCAAAACACAAAACGTGTTCAGGCGTAGTTGACTGTTGCTCACACAGACAGGAATTCAAACACAGAGGAGGTGCTGAGATGTTCACTTTTCAGTCAGCTGGCATGGTCCAGCTGTTCTAGACGCTCGTCCGCCATTTTTGCTTTTACCTCCACATGTGGCGTCCATTCATCGTATATTGTCTCCATGTTCTGTGTCCGGTGTCGTTAGCTTGGCGGCAGACTGTGTTGCAACACTAGCACGTGTCCCACTTGTCTCCGGACGCATGGCAAGTTGTCGTCTCTGTCCTCTAACATCACTGTCCTCACAGGTGCTGAGACTAACGCCGTCTCACTAACCATCTTCGCTCATCCCATTCTGTCTCTGTTCTTACTGGTCTTGTCTCCATGTCATCGTTGCCTGCGTGCCACCGTCCTCCTCCTCCTCCTCCTCAGCAGCAGCTGCCGCCGCCAGTTCAGCCTCAAGAAAGCCGCTGGACTTGGACAGACAAAGCCGCTACCGTCCCCTGTCCCCGGGCCTCTATGAGCCGTCCCGTGGGGATCGGTCCCCAGATCCGAGCTCGTCGGATTCCAAGAGGAACAGGCACCCCAAGCACGACCCGGCAGCCCCGCGCAGCCACTCCAGATCCCCCAAGCGCTCTGACGGAAGCCGGAGCAAGTACGCAGACCCATACCCGGAGCACGTGCTGCCCCCTAGAGGCAAGCACGGGGACAAGTACCCCGAGTATGAACCCCCGGAAGCGGGCCGAGCCAGGGGGTCCAGAGGGGAGGACACGGAACGGGTGGTGAGGAAGAAGGAGAGGCCGGTCAGGCCGCCCCCGCCGCAAAGCCCCAAAGAGAGAGACAAGGTCTGGGACAGAGACGGGGAGAGAGACAGGCAGCGAGAGAGAGACAGGGCCAGGCACGCGGAGTGGGAACGTAACCCTGGGAGGGAGCACAGGAGAGACAAGGACCCGGACCCCCGCAGGGCCGCAGCAGGGTACAGGGACAGGGAGAGGTCCAGGGAGCGGGCGCTGAGCGGGGACAGAGCCCGAGCCGCCGACCGGCAGAGACAAAAAGACAAGGACAGGCAACGCATGAGAGCCAGGAGCATGGAGAGGGGGCTGGACGAGGAGCGGCCCAGGGAGGACAGGACCTCCTGGGAAGAGGACGAGGACAGAGGCGGGAGGGAGAGGAGGACCAGGGGCCGGCAGCGCTACGACTTGGGCCCGGACGATGTGTTTGAGGAGCCCAGGAGGGAAGAGGAGGGAGGAGGAAGAGGAGAAGGGGAGAACTGGGACCCCCTGCGGCCGCAGAGTCCAGGCCGGGAACGCAGCCTCACTGACCCCACAGGTACCAGACCCCCCCCCGAAGGGGCCGAGCACCAGGGCCTGCTGGGAAGTTTGGGTTCTCCACTGTGGCTGGTGGTGGGTTGACCTCTGGTGACCTTTGACTGACCTTCTCAGCTCTCTTCATCAATCTGCTGCGATTTCCAGTGATTTGTTGCTTTTGTTGGATTGTGTTGCTGTGCTTTTGAGGGTTTGGTGATTTTTTGCTTTGCGGTGACTTTTTGAGCAACGTGCCAACGATCACCACGTCCTGTGGATCTGCTTGATTGCAGCCAATTCAGCACCACAATTGGTCCGTGGCGATCCGCAGCGCCCCCTCCTGGTCATCCTGGTCTCAAGCCCCAGATTTCGATGATATAACGTTGTGGCCTAACCTGTTCTAGGTCGCGTGGTGCATCGGGGGAGCGGAGCGGTGGTGGCCGACTACGGGGCCAACGAGGCGGCCAAGGGCCTGATGAGGCTTGACCTCCGAGAGCAGGAGATAAAGGACATGGAGGTGGCCAGGATGCTGCAGGAGGAGGAGATGAAGGTGAGGAGGCACGGCCTGGTGGTCCAAACAAAGTTCTTGGATGGGATAATCGGATTCTCCATTTGCTCTCTCAATCCAGGCCAGTAAGATGAACAATCGTGCTGCTCAGGTCGCTCAGGACGAGGTGAGTGAGCCTCAGATCCTCCCAAAGTTTCTTCGTGACGTCCTTCGGTCCAGGTGAAGGTCTTGACGGTTCAACTTGTGCCATGGCAGGAGATCGCCCGGCTGATGATGGAGCGGGAGAAGAAGGAGTACCGCAAGAACCGCGAGCGCGAGAAGGAGAGGGAGCGCGAGAAGGAGAAGGAGAAGGAGCGAGAGAGGGAGAGGCTGGCCATGGAGCGCATGGCCATGGAGAGGAGGCAGCACAACGGAGACCACAGGGTGAGACAGGCCGCCGCCATCGCTGTTTTTCACGCTGTCTCCCGCATGACAAACCTCACTCTCGTTTTCGTACGCCCCCGCCTTGTCTCCCCCAGCCGGAGGAAGTGGTGCGACCCCGACCGCGAGACGAGTCCGAGTACCACCGGCAGAAGAACCACAACAAGCCAGCCAGGTACCACAGAGCACACCACTTCTTGTTTACAATATGGCTGACAAGAAGTCTGCTGTCGAGTTCATAAGTACACAACCTCTCTCTTCCTCTCTCTCTGTCTCTCTTTCTTTCTTTGCTCTCTCTCCTCCTCAGGCCTCCTCAGCCTCGCGCGCACAACTACGAGAACGTGAATCCAGGCTCCGCCTACGTGGGTCCAGACGGCCACATGCCCCCCCGGGCCCCCGTCAGGCCTGAGGCCTTTCACAAAGGTGGCAGTGCCTGACTGGCGCCATGTTCAAGGACCATCTTGTGGTGTCGGATTTTTGCCTCTTGTGTCTTTGCTAACGTGTTTATGTCTTCCCCCTTCTCTCTCGCTCTCTCCCTCCCTCCCTCTTTCTTTCTCTCTTTCTCTCCCTCTCTCTCTTTCTCTCTCTCTCTCTCTCCCTCCCTCCCTCCCTCTGTCTCCCTCTCTCTCTCTCCCCCTCACTCCCTCCCTCTGTCTCCCTCTTTTTCTCACTCTGTCTGTCCCTCCCTCTCCCACTCTCTCTCTCTTTCTTTCTTCCTCCCTCCCTTTCTCTGTCTCTCCCGCTCTCTTTCTCTTTCTCTCCCACTCTCCCTCTGTCTCCCTCCCTCTTTCTCACTCTCTGTCCCTCTCTCTCCCTCTCTCTCTCTCCCTCCCCCATTCTCTCTCTCCCCCTTCTCTCCCTCTCTCTGTCCTTCTCCC
>OMPJ01012121.1:0-22717 GCA_900312935.1 Carapus acus
CGCCTCCGTAGCCGCCGCCGTAGTTGCCTCCGTAGCCGCCGCCGTATCCTCCGTAACCCCCGCCGCCTCTGCCGTAAGAGCTCATTCCTCTCCCTCCGCGGCCTCGTCCTCCGCGGCCGCCGTTGCTCATCTCCTGCTTCGGCTGTGCCTTCTTCACCTCGACCTGGTTCCCGTTGACGGTGTGGAACTTAGACTGCATGGCTTTGTCGGCCGAGTCGTTGTCCTCGAAGTGGACAAAGCCGAAGCCGCGCTTCCTGCCAGTCACTTTGTCCGAGATGATCTCCACCTTCTCCACCACGCCGTACTGGCCGAAATACTCGGTGAGGTGATCCGGTTCGACGTGGTCCTTCAGCCCGCCGACGAAAATCTTCTTGACTTTGGCGGTACTTTCCGAGTTGTTGGCATCTTCTTTGGACACGGCCCTCTTCAATTCAACCGTATGACCGTCTATGACATGTGGCTTGGCCGCCATTGCTACGTTAGCTTCATCCGGCGTCGAGTAGGTAACGAAGCCGAAACACCGGGATCGGTGGAGATGCTGATGCATTACCACGACGCAGTCGGTGAGCGTGCCGAACTGCTCGAAATGTTTGCGGAGGCCATCGTCCGTGGTCTCCAAGTTGAGTCCGCCGACAAAGAGCTTACAAAGTTGGTTCGTCATGTTCAAAATCAGACTGGGAACCTTCCACCAACAAACCGTCGGTCTTCTTCTTCAATGGTCGCGAGCGGGGCGATACATGTGACGTAGGCGCTTTCGTGAATGACGTAGCCGCCGCTGATTGGTCACACCGAGGGCATCACCAACCACATTGGCGCTCAAACGAGTCATACAAGTGTTGCTTTCAAGTTGTGCTCGAAACGACTGCGACGGCGGGCCACGTCTCAATCCCCCTGCCCCTGGATAAAACTCCAGATGGCTGCCATTACACATAATCGACGGGAGTTTGAAAATAACGATACACACGTGGACCTCTATACTGTAGTTGTGAAGAGTGAGTGACTAGGCATACTTCTTACGACTTCCATTGTTCTTCAACAAGCACCTGAACGCAGCACTCCAAAGTCCGAGAAACAATGCACGGTTCATTTCGCAATGCGAAGGTCTCAGTTAATACGCTAATTATCAGCAGTCCCTTGGACACATCAAGTGCCGTGTTGTCCCCAGCGATGTTGGAGGGAAAAGCCATTCGGGCGCGCATAGTTCCAGACCCTAAGTGCGGTGTTTTCAAGAAAATCGATACCACTGAACTTTGGGTCGACGACGTTCTCCGTGCGGTACCATCCAACTCCTGTACGTCTGGCCCTGCGTAATATCGTGCACAATACTTATATTTACGGAGACGTACAACGTCTGTTTATCTTTCAGCACAAATTACCTTTAAGATGTAAACCTTTACAAAATCCTCACACAAATTGAGGAAAACCAAATTTTTACGGAGACGTACAACGTCTCGTTTATATTTCAGCACAAATTACTTTTAAGATTTAAACCTTCACAAAATCCTCCCACACAAATTGAGGAAAACCAAATTTGTAAGGTGCAAAATACTTTGATATTTAATTGGAGCAAGAGCACTTTAGATAAATTCAATGACAAATTTCACATTCAAAGTTCTGTGAGGACACTAACAAGTCAGTAATAACTCATGTAGGTAGCTCGGTTGAGGATACATAAAAGAAAGAAAAAAAACTACAGGGAGGTCCAT
This sequence comes from Carapus acus, assembly GCA_900312935.1. Taxonomy (NCBI): domain Eukaryota; kingdom Metazoa; phylum Chordata; class Actinopteri; order Ophidiiformes; family Carapidae; genus Carapus; species Carapus acus. The sequence continues at coordinate 1,707 of OMPJ01012121.1, forward strand.
TGTCTTGGTCAAATATTTATTTTAAATAAAATCTCCATGAAATTATTCATCCCGTTCAAAACGGCCAAGGACCATCCTGAAAAGAGGGCGGGGAAGCGTCAAGTCATATTCCAGAGATGCTTCCGATCATGTCAAAGTGAGGGGCTCACAATCATGATTACTTGGTTGTAAACAGGGAATACTGACATTTCCAATGTCTCATTATTCAAGTATTCTATCTGCATCACTCAGCTTTAGGCTGTTGAGGAACTTGTTTATTTTCAACCAGGTCATTCAATATACCTCACCCATGTTTGACATGGTGCAAGTAAGGTCGTACAAAGCTGATTCAATCCTATTAATAGGGCAGCCGAACCTTTGTGTGGCCATTGCTTTACCGTGTCCAAAATGTTCCTGTTAAAATGTTCCATTTCTGCAGCAGCTGTTACTAACTGTACAATGACTTGAATGCAAAGTCTTACGCATACCATCAATACTGTATCTCCAGTCTATAGATGATCCATGTACATAGCCAATGTACATTGCATTGCAAAGGAAGATAAATCGAGTGTTTTCATTATATTTATTGTATCTGGACCTCCCATGTCATCTTTGGTGCCTAGTTGAAGTTGAACTGGAATTGAAGTTCTTTGCCACTCAAAGGGAAAAGACAATACAACACGACTGTCACATTTTCAAACTGATTCTTGAGGATCTTGCTGGAAACATCACCTGAGTTTTGAGTCGCCTCAACCACACTCCACTCCCCACAACAGCGTGGAGGCGCACACCCCATCTCTTTCGGGGTAATCATCTGCAGCAAAGGTTACCATAGCAACCTAAGGGAGACGGAGAGAATGCATAGTTAGATCAGGTACAGAACAAAAGTCCCTGAGGAGACGCCAATTTAGTCGTTCCATGTCTGTCAATTGTGGAACAGTTTGGGTCCCCTTTCATCCCCTTCCAAAATTTTTAAAAACTAAGTAGAAGCCCATTTTGCGTTTGCCTTAAGATTAGCTAAACGAGGCCATTCAAGCTACTTTAAGTAGTCAGGATAAGTTGCTTAAGAACAAACCGTCTGGAAAGATGTATCCCATACATGGTTGACCAACACAGAGTGAAGACAGGTTGATTTACATACCTAGGTTGCTGGATGTGGATATCCTAAAGTGATATTTCAGACTCCTATCACAATCGACCCCAGGTAATCAACAGGGTCCTGATGTAGCCTACAAACAAACTGCTACGGCTATATTGGCTGGTATAGCCTACTGGAATAAGAGTAAGAACACCTAAATATAGGAATAATCAAAGATCAAAATCAGAGCCCTCATGTCCACATATGAAGTGATAAATGGAAATAAAAATAGAATTAACAATGTCTAAAAACCACATCAACACATGGCAAACCCTACAGAGCCTACATGCAGTGGCCGGGGGTAGACTTAGACCAGTAATGTCACCCACCTGAGTGAAAGAATAATCAAAAGGTAAAGTTGAAACTAATGTTCAACAAGGCAGCGTCGCTTATAAAAACCTGTGGAACAGTTTGAGGCAGCCTGGTTAATAAGTAAAAACTAAACTAAGTTGTAGAACCCTTTTTATTAAAATGAACATACATAAGCATACCAAAACGTTTCAACAATACGGTTTGTTCTCCAGACATGAAAGCACACAATATACATAATGTATCGCTACAGGTGAATGGAAAGACATTATTAAAGTTTATGAACTATGGGTGTGCGAGAATATTATCAACGTGGAACAAATGAGGGATGGAAACAAATGTCGAATTTGCATTTTAGCGCCAATTCTAAAATGACCCAAATAATTACAAGTCGCGGCTCCCGACATAGCTAATGATTCCAAAGACCACAGAACATGCTCTCTCATCCCCGTACATGGTCATCACACGGAGTACTTTCCAGGGAAAACATAGGCTCATCTAAAGGCTTAAAAACCCAACAGTATCATGACTGCCAACAAAAAGATATCCTGCAACCATAATAACTGGCTTTTAACGCAAATAAAAGTTGACGATAGCTACACGCCTTTAGCGTCGGTACATAAAAAGGTTGGCTGTTTTACTCTTTGTCGCGTTACTGGTTGTAGTTTGGAAATGTCCTAGTGCTGCCGCACCGCCCGCTGCTAGTATGTGTCGGCTTTTCTGGGAAGTGACCTTCCTACCTGTTTGGTTTTGGAGGTCTTCAATATCAATGGGGCAGCTTGAGTCCGTTATCTGACATGGTTGGGATTCACGGCTGTTGTCCCCGTACGGAATTTTTGAGTTTTGCGGTCCGAAATCCTTCCTCCTCTGGACACCACGTGGTTGGGCGAGTTTCGGTGGGACTCTTGGTGGTTGCCGGGAGCACGCGGGGCTCAGTAGCCGCCGCCGTAGCCCCCCCGTGGGTATCCGCCGCCGCCTCCTCGGGCGTAGGGAGTTGCGCTTCTTTGGCCTCCGAAGGGCGGGCCTTTCATGGGGCCGTAGCCGGACGAATGCTGGCCGTAACCACTGCCAAAGTCGCTGTAGCCGTTTCCGCCGCCATAGCCACTGCCTTGATCCCCGTAGCCGCCTCCGTACGGCCCGCCGTACCCTCCGTAGCCGTAGCCGCCGCCTCCGCCGCCATTTCCGTAGTTGTAGTTACCGCCATAGTCTCTGCCGCCGTAGCCATTTTGATTCCCCCTCATCCCTCTCATTCGGCCCCTGGGGCCCGAGCCGCCTCTGTTGGCGGCGTGGATCTCGTTCTTGGTCAGCGCCTTCTTCACCTCCACCTTGTGTCCTTTGAGGGTGTGATACTTCACCACCACCGCCTTGTCGGCCGCGTCGTGGTCGCAGAAGTGAATAAAGCCGAAACCCCTCTTCTTCCCGGTCTCTTTGTCGGAAATGACTTCGGCTTTCTCCACCTGACCGTACTGAGAGAAAAACTCGATCATGTGCTCCTCTTCGATGTCGTCTTTCAGTCCACCCACGAAGATTTTCTTCACTTTGGCGAGAGCCTCTGGCTTGTTGGCGTCTTCCCTCGGTACGGCCCTCTTCACCTCGACCGAGCTGCCGTCGATCGTGTGTGGTTTGGCGGCCACGGCTGCGTCGGCTTCCTCCTGCTTGGAGAAGGTTACGAAGCCGAAACAACGGGAGCGCTGCAGCTGCTTGTTCACCACAACAACGCAGTCGGTCAGTGTTCCAAACTGCTCAAAATGCTTGCGGAGGCCGTCGTCATCGGTGTCCACGTTCAGCCCACCGACGAAGAGTTTACAGAGCTGGTCCGACATTTTTCACGGGTTGTTTTCTGCTGACGAAACTGGGCAAAAATGACGAACTGCGGTGCGGAAAATGGCGGAGACAGACAGTCGGAGCCGCAAATATAACGAGACGGTGGTGACGACACTAGTGTACGAGAAAATGGTGACTCCTCTTCCGGTCTCACACTTCCGGTTGACAAAATAAAACAAATCTCCTTTTATTCTAGAACATCAGCTGATCAGGACAACCGATGTGATGACACCCGAGCCAAATATGACACTTGACAGTTACGTATGATAATGACGTCGTTGTTGTTAATTGCACCGTTAGTCTCTGGCGTTTGCTTGACGCCACTACTATGGCGTCATATAAAATATTTAAATTCTCTGTAAGCTGAATGCAATGTTAATGGACTGATGGACTAATGGACCAATCATGTTATTCTAGAGGAGAAGTGGTGTTTTCCCTCCATTTATGTGAGTGGACATTATCCTGCAAACTTGATTGACATTTTGAAGCTACATTCTCTACAATTATTATTCTGAGATGTCATGGTCGGCCTGAACACTTGAACACTAATTTTGAGGCATCCAAATTGGAGGACATAAAAGACTTGACTCTTATCTTTTTAAAGCGCAGATTTTTCACATCTTTTCCCAGCCGTCGATCAAGCGCACACCAGGCATGCACCCACAAAACTTAAACTTTCTTTGAGATGACGTAATCAAATACACAAAATCATTGACAGTGCATGTTCTTAAAATGTTCACTATTTGCTTGAGGAGGGAGTGATGCAGGCACTGTTGAATTGAGCATGTCAAACACAAGACCCCATGAGTTGAGCGTCTCTCAGGTGTCAAACTGGATGAGCAAATAAAGAGACTGAAATCAAAGTAGACTGAAATTTTTATGAAGCATATTGCTCATTCAACAATTGCTTGAGCTACTCTACCAACACAAATACAATGGTCAGTACAGAGTCCTTGGACAGCCAAAAACCACTAACAGATACAACTGCCTGAATTTGGCGGTCATCGGTAAAAAAATGAAAATTGGATAAACTACAACAGCAATGACAACATTTAAACTGCATTTCTGATTTGATTTAATGTGCATTAGGAAGTATGGTGACATTCTAAGATTAAATTGGTGCACCTCCCCCTTTTATCCAAAGTGACCTCTTCGGTTAGACATATGTACCAACTTGTTTATTCGTGGTGTGATGACTGGTGTGACACTTCCCCCTGTCAAAGCCTCTTAAATATTACGTAAAGACAACCCTGTATGAATTACAAAAAAAAAGGCTCATTAAATTGGGCAAGCTAAGGGGGGCAAGTTAATGTGTGTGATTTTAGGCGATCTTTAAAAACATCCCTTTGGAGTGCCCAATAAAGTCGTCATAATGGGCAGCTTGTTGTAAGGTGAGAAATAGGCGCTGACTTTGCATTTCACTTTGAACAATAATTTGAAGTCAAAATTTCACAAGCTGAAGTAATTCAAAACAATACAAATTTGAGGTATTGAACGCGTTTTTGTTGCAAGACAAATGGGTTGGTTCAGAGTTAAGAGTGCCCAACACTGCATTCACGGGAAAAACATAGAAGTATACTGAGGATAGTAATCTTAGCAAGGGCATGAACATCATTATGGTAATAATGGAAGACCACTATGTGCTCACAAGTTTCAGTGAAAACTGTTTCAAAACATATCAACAACCAGCCGGTAAAACTTGAGGACTGGGTGAGCTGATTGGTGAAAAACATCCAAACGGAGACCAGAGCAATCTTCATAGAAGGTTAATCATCATCAGAATTCTGTCACAAAAACCTAGGGAAGATCATTTCCCCATCTAATATCTACATTTCTAAAGGAGTTCATTGAAATCCTTAGCTTTTGCTTGCCTATCAGTCACGGGAGTATGAAATGCCAAACAGAAAACAATTTCACCGTGGGGGACGTGGGGTTGGGGCCACGACCTAATAGTGTCATCCAACCACAACAATTAAGAAGTCAAAATGAAAAGTGAATTCAAAAAATGTTAGAAAGGTTGGAACAGAAAAGCACGCCAGACCACCCATCAAAGTATGTGATGCTACCATACAAGCTGTCAGCCATTTGTTTTGGAAAAGAGGTCCACACTTCATCCAATCGGTTAATCTGTTTAATAGAGCCACGCTTACTTCTCTCAGCACTGCCACATATATCCTAATCAACAAAGAACCTTATCTGACAAAAAGAGTCATAGTAATCCCATTGTGTTAGTTTCCTGTAATACACCTTCACGTCTACTGTGCTCTTTCAACCCCCTTTCTACAGTCATTTGTTGGAGTGAGGGCTTGGCAGATCAATGGCAATGTCCGTGTGCTTAAATGGGTCAGAACAAACAGCCTGGGAGAGGAAGAGCCAGCTTTCTGTAATTTGGAAGAACAGGCATACAAATCACATGTAGGCTAACTTGTTTCTCTGTTCAGGAGGACGTGAAGGGCAATGGATCAGCTCCACAGGTGGCTCAGAGGGGGCCAAGTCACAGGCGATGGGTGAGAAACCGTATTCAATCAGAGAAGAGGCAAAAATGTCATCTGGCTTATCACATGATATAGACTTTCTCAGCCTGAGAGAAGTTGAAGACTTCTTTGGTTCTGGGACACACCACTTTGTCATCTTGGCGAATGGACAGGAGAGACTGGGGAGAGATGGCACAGGGTTTTCATTGCACGCCACATCGTTGCTGCGTTTGAGACTTTTTAAGCTCTCCTAGTAATACTCACATTGTAGCCATATACATATCCGTTAGGCAGCATCATGGGAGGGTTGTTTTCATTCATGACCTCTCCAGAGATCTTACAGACTAGCCTGGAGTTGGCACAGTGGGCCATTGGTAGTGGTTGAGCCAGCTTGTTGAGGGACTTACTGCACACGGGGCAGTCTGCATTCTTAGACGTGCCATCCTCCTTGTAGCACTGACTGGACAAGGACTGAGTTGAGGAAATCAACCAGTGGGTTGCCAATTACGCCATATGCATGGAAGCAGCCAACTACTTTTGTTCAAGTTGCATCGATGATACCGGTACTTGCATCAAATTCAAGTTTGAGAAAAGGATCCCTGTAAATACACAGTATAGGTACTACGTAGACCAACATGTTTGGTGGTAATGATGCGTGCCTTCACAGAGGAGAGGACTCGGGACTTGGCGAGGCCTGCAGTAAATGCCGGCATACAGAAATAGAGTATGCAGGATACGGTGTCTTGATGGCCGAGAGGCCAGCTTGTAGGGTGATGGTAAACACAGAGTTGTTGCCCAGCTGGTGCAGTCTGTAGTTGTCGTATCGAAACTGCTGTATGAGCATTTTCCAGCGTGCAGGGTCCAAAAGGTCCTGGGGTGACAGAGCGGACACATCTCTTGGCAAAGGCAAGATAAAGGGTATCTGTGTGTGCAACTACAGTAGACAACTCCCAAGAAACACACCAGTTGGCGTTTTGATACAAGAAAGTAGAAGCCCTCTAGTGGTGGGTTTGTTGCTCACTGCTTTGCAGTTCAAATTCCCTCTGAGGAAAATTGAGTACAATATAAGTTTACTTTGATGGTGTCCAATTATGGAGTAAGTGACAATGGCATAAAAAGACTAAATCCACACTCGAGGTGAGAGTCTTTGAGCGTTGTGTGAGAGTGGCGATGCAATTATTGTGTGGAATTTGCAGTGTATCCAACATGCGTGAGTAATTACGCCCATACAAAATAAAATAAAATAAAATAAAATAAAATAAAATAAAATAAAATAAAATAAAATAAAATAAAATAAAAACATATTCTTTATTAATCCCCTGAGTGGGAAATTTGTTGTTTTTCACTCTTTTTCCAAATATACACATGGAAGTACACACACTATGGAGGGTCCCAGTGAGTGAGGGGGCTGCCCCTCCTGAGGCCCCCCTGAGCTGGCTTAGGGCAGAGGTACCCATGAGCAAGGCACCTCTGCAGGTAGGCGTGTCGGCATTAGGGGTCTTGCCCAAGGACCCTTGCTGGACCCACACACATCTAAGGTGAGAGAGCGATGCTTACCTTGTAAGGGGAGATGTGTGTATCTGACGGGAAGGCCAGCATTCCCATCACCTGCCGAACTTCATCCAACTGTCCACCCTCTGCTTGGCTGAAATGTTTCCTTGCATGTCTGACAGATGTACACAATGTGTTGGCTACAAAATTGGATATTTCAACAGGGCTGATGCAAATGAGAGAAGCACACTCACCTGACAGCATCCATTCGTTTGTTTTGTCTGATGAGCTCAATAAATTCCTGGATTCTGAGACTGAATTCAAGACAACTCTGTCAAAGAGGAAAACGAATGTCATCCATCACAGGCTGCCACTCCCCACAGCGGCCATTCTCGTCTCCAATAAAACAGCCCAAAAACACTTCCAAGCTGGGAGTTTGAGGATGCCTACTGCCAGTCTACACAACTACATGTCCAACAACTTATCTGACTTGGATCTAAAGGTTAAGTTGATACTTTCTGAATGTACAGAGCGGCGGATGGTAAAGCAAACAGTGCATCACCAGGGTTGCATGAATCGGCTCGGGTGGTGATTAATCACGTTCATGGGAAGATCAAATTGTCTACCTTCATTTTGCGCAGCCGGGATTTGTTATCATGGCACCATGCTAAGCAGGTGGCTGTCTCCTGCCTCTCCAAAGACTCCTCTACCTCCTTGGCTGTCAGAAACATCTCAATATTCACAAGATCCTGAAGAGAACACAGGGGTCAAAAAGAGACGGTTTTACATGCATCACAACTCAAATGCGGTTAGTCTAAGCCTACCACGTACACAGGAGGGAAGTCAGGTGACAAGAGGCTTAAAGGAATCAGAGGTGTTTTCGTTTAAACGATCCCCTGGGGGGTGGATCTGTAGACATTAGACTAGACCTCTGCTGTTCATGTGCAGAACGTCCAGACAGACGGCTCACCTCGATCCCGCTCTGTCTGGCCAGTTTGACAGCGGTGTTGTAGTATCCACAGCGCAGTAGATGTTCTACCATCATGCGGTCCATGCGTTTCTTCTTCCAAAGGTTGACGGAGGCTGGCTGGTCACTGCTGTGCTCTTTCAGGTGCTCAATGCGACGCTTGCACAGCTTGGCGCTCTCGTCTTCTGCCTGGATCGACTCTGCGGCCTTCACGGGGGAACAAGCAGCATTTTCAATGAGGATCCTGGTATTTGAGGGATTCACTGGTTGCTCTTAAAATATTGACTTGTATATAACATAACAGATTTCCCAAATGCAGGATTTGAAATTTTGACAAGCTATGGGTGTCAAAACTACGACAAATGAAGTACTCACTTCACTTTGTATGCAGTGAAGCTGACGCAAGAATTTTTCTGTTGTTTCATACAGCCTGAGATTATCGTCTCATGTACTTTGACACAGTTTACAGTGGTTACACTGAACAGTGTATTCCATGTACCAAGTCCTGACAAGTTTTCATGAAACCCGTCGTGTCGAGTTTGATGGAAATATAATCATGAAACCTGTTGTGTCCAGTTTGATGGAAGTATAATCATGTTGTATAAGCACTAGACTCAACACTGAAATATGACATTAGCCTGAATTACGGGAGACACGTGTGGCGAGATTATAGACGCTTACAAGACTTTCAAATAGGGATGTCTGATATTGGCTTTTTTGACGATATCCGATATGCCGATATTGTCCAACTCTCAATTCACCGATACCGATAACAGCCGATACCGATATGTGCGCCGGTAAACGCTTCAGGAGCGCAGTGTAACGCAAGCATTATACTATTTTTATCAGTTTTTATTTTATCGGTTATTAAAGCAAAAAAAAAATTCCGATACCGATATTAAGTTTTTATGCTAATATCGGGTCGATAATATCGGTGGGCCGATATTATCGGACATCTCTACTTAAAATGTCTCGGCAAGATGAAGTTTTTGGAGACAAAAAGCAGATGAACGGCACTTTACGTCTGACCAGCATTGTCTTGGAAAATAAAATAGCCTTACATGGACACCAGGAGACATAGCCATACTGTATGTTGCTATTCACACTAAATAAGAGCAGCCAGTCAACTCAAACTCAGAATCAAAAGAGGAAACTACGCTGGCTCGGACCAGAAAATGTTCAAAACCCGGCCGATGTGCACGTTGCGTTTGCTAGAGAGCGACCGGGTGGATCCACCAACCTTCCTCTTCAGCGCGCTGAGTTTCTCTACCACTCCATCCAACAGCGACACCACCGAGTCAACCACCGGGAAGTTGCTCAAGGTCTTCTCCAACTCAGCCACAACCATTGTCACGTGACTGGTCTCACGGTCGATGTTCTTCTGCGCTGCCCTGAAGCGTTTATTCAGGGTCTCGTAGGGGACCTGCAAAGAGACAAGTGTAAATGCGCGCAAGGAAAAGTACGTTGGCATAGTATTCCTGCACCTCATGTGTCAGCATCCAGCATGTGCAAGGATTAGAAATGTGCCATGTTGAGAGTAAATCATATGGGAGCACAAACTGTCATCAAACAAACTGGCTGCAATTATCATATCATTATTTCAGGATTTCAAGTTTGACTTATCGGTGCTGAGCACGTTCTACCATTTTCTGTGTCCTTGGAAATGTTTCTGTGCATAGCCAAGTCCGTTGCCCTCGTTTCCATGACAGTGGAACGGCACTTTGGCAGCGAGTCTTCCGTGAAGACCACCTCTGGCCACGATGATCTGAACAGTAAATGGACAGACCTGGACTCCACTGTTTCCTGCCAGTTTGGAGCTGACGGCACTGCTGGACATTTCTCACTTTCAAAGGGAAGTGAGCACAATGTATCTTTCGTCTGCCTCAGTGTGTTCCTGAGCCAACAACTGCACCAACAGTCCTCTGTGTTGCTCATTCCGTTGTGGCCCTGCAAGAGAGCTTCAACGGCGTATCTTCAAACACCAACTGGCTTTGAGATCTTGGCCTCTCAGAGACCTCCCCGAGGCAGAGGAAATGCCCCCCTTATGCTCAGTCTTGCTACAAAATCTATCTTTCAAATTCCAACCACATGGCTTTAGGAGCAGAGTCTGGCTGTTCCTCAGCCAGTTATGAGCGACTTGCCCAGTTGTCTCAGTCACCAACTGTGTCCGATGACCATTAGCACTCGCGTGGTACGTTCAGTTGAACACGTTTCTGACTAAAAGGATTATAATACAATTAAAAGTTATATTTGGAAGGATGCTGAATATCTGGATGTTCCCCATTGGCGTGTAGACACATAATACTGAGCCTCCCTGTCCATCACCAGTATTTTATGTGGGCCTTCTCGAGTGAACACTTGTCAAATAACATCATGTCATGATTTCACCGTCACTGACATGTCATGGCGTGTGTTTCTATCATGACATCTCCGTGATATTGTGAATGATGTTATCATCTGCTTGTTACAACATAACCCCTAAATCCACCCTGGAGAAAGTGTCTGCCCTGCCTGTCACATCAATAGGCAGCATCACCACTCACACACAACTTATCTGTGCATCTGACCCACCCTAACTTTTAACGCTGCAGTGGTGCAATAAATCTGAGGGGTTTGTAGGAGGGTTTAGTGTCTTGCTCAAGGATACAAAACCATGACTTACAATTCAATTCAATTCAATTCAATTCAATTCAAAGCAATGCAATTTGATTTGTAAAGCACCAAATCACAAGTTACCTCAGTGCGCCTTCCAAGATGGAACAGGTAATGCTCCTCTACATTTAAGCATTCAAACTCCAAAGCATATCCATACAGAGACCCAAACAAATCCCCCATTAGCAACAGTGGCGAGGAAAAACTCCCCTTTACCGGGAAGAGACTGGGGGCAGAGCGGGCTGCAGGAGGGCGGCCATCTGCCTCCACTGAGGAGCCTGCACCTGAAACACGAGCCTCCACACCTCTGCAGGTACTGCACCTCTGGGACTTGGCACCTGAGGTGCTAGAGAAAGATTCTCTATAAACATTGTGGGAGAGGGTCCGACTGTTGATGGGGCGGTGCTGTGACTTACGCTACATGAGGCTTGTGTGGTGATGACGACGACAAGAGTGAGGTTGGGCAGATATTGAAGGAGAAATGTGCAGGGTGAGTCGCTATGAAGGGGAAAATCACCACCTGGGCACTTTGAGGACATCGGCCAGGAGGACCAGGTAAGGATGGAGTTTTGGTGGAATATCAAAAGGGACGTGTTCCAAGAGAAACAACAACAGTCGAAAAACAAGACGGTCTCTTGACATTAACCATGAGAGATGACGAGACCTAAGAAAAAAGAGTTTGTAGAGCTGTTGTATGTCTTCAAGAGGGAAAGTGTCGCCAAATAAAGACCCTGTTACACGGATGGTGAAAAACCATCGACAACAACCATGTCTCTAATTTTCCCTCTGACCCATCTCATCTCCTGAAACAATTCTCAAAATGGAGGACATTTCTGATACTAACTTGTGTTGTCATCATCTAACATTAAAGCTGCCCAATTGTTTCAGCATGCTCCCAGTGCACAACACCTCAGCCTCCTGGTGAGCTCCCGTACTATCCCTAATCTAGTCCTTTCCCACTCTATGAGTTGCCCTGGGAAGCACATCCCCGAGAGTGTTTTTAGTGTGAGACCAGGTCCAGCTGTAAACATCTTATTGTCGATGAACTTTTTGAATCACTGCATTAACATTTTAACTGAATTTAGAAATCTGAATGAAAGCCATCATTTCATTTGTGGTAGTCTGTGTATTTGGCATTTAAAAAAAACCCAACTCTATGGAGGACTAAGCTCACGTTGAAATTTGCCGTGTTCAATTCCATGCTCTTCTTATTTCAGATTTCAACATATCTTTGAGCAAGACACTCATCCCTTATTGCTCTGTGGGGATCTATGCGCTACAGCTCCTCAGCGGCAGGGACTGAAAACCAAAAAAGGTTCCAGTCACTGAGGTGATCTGTAGTAATTCTGTCACAAAGGCCATATATTTACTTTGGAATGTTCTTTTACAGTTTGTCTTTTGAATTCCCTCTGGGTGTAGGTCGTGTTCTTCCCATTATGAACTCAATCCAGATTTTTCCATATTTCTTTGTACTTGAGCCGTTCTTACAGAGGAGCAGGGGCAGCTTCAACAAGGGTACACAGGCCTGGAATCAAACTAGAGATCTGGTGATGACAAGAGGGCTCCCCACACAACACAACATTAAATATTACGTAAATGACCAATAACTGGCCATGGGATTTGAGGGTCTTTAATCTCAAATTACACTTTCATACTATGTACAAAGAAGATAAAAAAAATGACTGCAGATGCCCAAGCGAGGAATAGTGGGAGTACTGGTAGTTTTGTATGCACAAAGAAAATAGGAAATTGGTAAATGACATTGCCAACAATGTGGCCTGATGAAAGTGACTCACGATTCAAGCATAGGCTGAGCATTACAACACAACACACTAAGTTAGGACAACATAAGTGTTGCCCAGCAAAGCAAGGCTCTGGGCTTGATGCTTGGAATCATGTACGCTGCTCTGTATGTACGCATGTACAGTATGTACATATGTGCAGTGTGTATGTATGACAGCTGTGGTTCCTACAATCAGGCAAAGAGTAAATTAGACTCAAAGAAATCATCATCAGACATCCAAGTCACATTGGAAATTCAATGAAATTATTCTAATCAAATCTTTTGTTGAATGATGTGAAATCTTTTTCAGCGATTTGATATGAAAGACTGATCAAGTCAAAAGACGGTAACAGCAGAATGCCACCATTCAGCATGACCGATCACTCTGATTTAATACCACAACCTTAAACAGGCACATTGCTACATCATAGCCAAAACTCTGAGACGATAACTGTGTCGGTACTTGTTGCCCTTTTCTTTCTGATGAACCTATTCTTTGGAGAACAGGCAGTATCGAGAGATGTCCTCTGGCAATAGATGCAATTTGTATAAGTCACTTACAGAGAATGCAGATGTTTGTATTCCCCCAGCATCTGTTACACAACTACCATGTTTCCTCGGCTGTAAACTGACATGTAATGCTAACGATCACAATCCGAGCTGCCATAAAATGGATACCATCATGTACAATGATCCCTACTGCAGCAGCATCCACGCACATCCCGTCTCCACAGCAGCGTGGCTTTCTCCACACACGCGCGCACACACGCACGCGCGCACACATGCATGCATACGACACACACGCACGCACGCACACACACAGGCATGCACGCACGCGCGCCTTACATTTCCTAGCAGACGCCTTCCCCCAGTCCCGAATCATGGCGACATGACACCATCGGCAGCCCCATCACCTCTCCGCGCGTCCCGCCCCCACTCACCATCCTCGGTGTGAGCGGACGAGTCCTCTCGGGCCCCGCCGTTTCCTCCACCAGCTGTTTTTTGAGCGGCGTGTGTGTCGCAGTGTGGTTATAGGGGGAGCTGAGCTCGCGTGTGTGTGTGTGTATGTGTGTGTGTGTCCCTCTCGCTGGCCATTTTGAAGAGAGAAAGGCAGCAGCAGCAGCAGCGACGCGATCTCATCGCGCTGACTGACAGCACGCTCGGCTCGGACGGGAGGTTTACCCAGCTGTCCGATCGGTCCGTGGCTGGTGCACATAGGCTGCTAGATGGTGCCGATCTGGCCTCCGCTGGGGGCCTGTGAGGTGATCGGTGGCCGCATACCGCCTCACTAACGCCATGGGCTCCGCGGCGGAGCGACCATGTTGAGGCATGTAAAGCCCGTGCTGTGGTGGACAGGGATCGGTCAACTCTGAGCTCGACTTTCACACCACGCGACGACAAACACGTTGGTGTGCTCCGGGTCACTTGATGTTTAGAAACGCTCGATCGAGTTGTTGAGATAACGTAGTTATGAGTATTAATCTTGGTAGGACACGAGATGGTCTGGAGATGATTGGAGCATTTTAGCTTTTTGAACCTAACCGTGCAGAGACGAAGGTACACATACAGCATTTGAACAGTCACCATTGTGACGCCTCTTCCCAAAGGAAGCTGTTTTACGGCATAAGTTGATATTTTCTGGGCTTCTTAGCCAACGTTAGCTATTTAGCCTTCTTTAGCTAGCCTCCCTGTCAAGTTCGCTGCTCTGGCCCAGTTTAAACTCACCACACCAGTTTTTTCCGAACCACGTCAACCGAAACGAGAGGTCTGGACTGAGCAGAAGAATCGCCTCACGACACGGCGTCGATCGATGCATTTGTTTTACCTTCAAAGTGGGATACTCTTGGACTTTGAGAGCCATGGACAGTTGTGATGCTGTCTCTTGCACCGCCATCTTGGTTTTGTGGTTTTCTTGTGGTTGTTTGTGTTTTTTTTGCATTGGCTGTGAAAAGCCGTTGCGCTCACTACCGCCACCTAGTGACATGGTGATCGCACTGATCGGCTGTTTCCACACCTGACACTCCAAAGGACGGGAAAGTTGTCTAATAAATACTTTAAGAGAAGTCACGGCGTATAGTTGATTATTTGGCACATAGAAAATGTTGAGGTACATCCTCTACATTTTGATTCTACCCACCACATTTATGTGAACAACACAGTACCGAAACCAATTCAAAGATCACACTGACCAGTTTTTGGAATAGACACTTGATCGATCAACATAGTCTCCCCTCTCAACGTGTGTCTAGGAATTTACTCTAATGGAATTAATCAATACAACTCTAATCTTATCAGCCGACCATGTAAGACATATCAATATGTAGCTCAAACATTAAATCGCTTCACGGGAGGGGATATCTCTCTTAAAAGCTTGTGTGATGTGGCCAAAACAAAACAGTTTGATACTGAACCACAGGCCTGGATGGGAGAAAAGATAATGTGTTGATATGAGGACATTTCCGTTACAACACATCCCATAACCATCAATTTCAAGGTACACGAATTAAAGGAATTTGGAAGTGGAATGATATGGGTATGTTATACAAATTGTAATACTTGTGCAAACATTACACTCAACACCATTTCTAATTCTCACCCCATTAGATGATGAGCCAGTTAACAGTTGTTATGCATGTTAGTATGGTAAATGAATGATACAATACAATACAATACAATACAATACAATTTAATTTGTATAGCGCCAAATCATAACAGGAGTTATCTCAAGGCGCTTTACAGGATGGAGCAGGTAGTGCTCCTCAGGCTACAAGTGGGGAATGATAAAAAAAGGTTACATCTACTGTTCATCTCTCTGTAAATACCTTACATCTGAGCTCAAATGTTTAAGGTCTGAGGTCTTCAATTTCAAAAAAGGAACAAGATCAACGGATCAATAAGGTACCTACCCGCCTAAAGTCATGTCATTCAGGACGAACATTACTTTCCTCTCTGTAAATACACAGGACATCCATAACAGAGAAACACGAGGGCAGAGGGTCATTACTACTCATTTTGCTGACAGAAAATATGATGTGGCCATTCTATTACTTTGTGTCTGCTGCTACAACTGCAATCGACATGTCATGAAATCAGAAATCCTGGTGTCTCTTTCCCTCACACACCTATCCCCATTCCATTTTCCCTGTGTGAGAACCTCCCTGGGCGCCCCAGTGAACATGTTGTTATTGGCCTAAGTCCAAGGCCGCCCTGCTCCCATTGGCCTGCACCAACTGAAATAGCCCACAATTGGTCAGTGGCCCACTGACCCTCCCCCAAACACTTTTGGAACACAGTGAAGCAAGTGGCCAGAGACGAGGGTGATGGAAGGTTTGTGATGCATTTTCAGCCATATTGTCGAGTTCCTCCTGTGTAATGTATATGTAAGGGCTTTGTCTCGCACTCTACTCTGTGTGGCAGTGTTATGTGCGTGGGTGTGTGTACTAAGTTTCTGTGACAGCTTAGACGGGGAGGGAGGCTTGGCGCTCGTGCTGTGTTCTGGATTTAAAGGGACACTGTTCAGCCTGTGCCAAAAGAAATGGGAAATACTGTACCTGCATACGTGCACACACTCACAGCAGATAGCACTTGAGGGCCCAGTGAGCGTAAGACATTGTTTGTTTTGTGTGCAGGATTTGTATTTAGAAATGATCAGACAGAGTATGGTGATTCTCTGAGGAAAGTTGCAGCACCTCCAACTTGACATACGGTAGATGAGACATAGGGGCGGTTAAGTGGAGCTGCTGTATATTACGCATATATTCAAATGACTAGGAAAGAGCACTGTACACGCACACATATGCAATGACACACACTGTCCAAAAATGTAAAAAAGAAGACTAGCTCTAAAGTAATAAATCACTCATTATTTTGGGAGTAGTGCTCCTAGCTGAAGAGCTCTGGCAACAAGAAGGTGATTGGTTGGGGACATTTTTTGACAGTGGCCTCTTTTTGGGGGACTTTGAGATTGAACCTGCATCAACTATTTCCACATGATGTGGTCATGTGTTTTCAAGTGGACGGTTCTGTTCTCCAGACCCCGTCCCCACTGCTGTATGCGTGCCCTCTCTTCTGAAGACAGATCATAGTGTCACACGTTGCCCGAGTTGTCTATGATTTGGAGCAGCCTCCACTGTGGCTCACATCCCTGACAGATGCCATCTCATCTACACTCCACGTAGTGAAGGAATCTAAAGGTACGTCATCTATTCTTTTCGCCCTCCCCATCTTCCACACCTCATCCCTCATTCCACACTACTCCTCCCTATTTATCTTGCTTTCCTCTGGCTTCCCGTTTCCATCGGCCCTCTGCTGCCTTCATCCCTCCTCTCTCCATTATCATTAGCCAGCCCCTGAGCTGGCTCTCCCTCTCATCTGTCCTCCTCACCGCCATCCATCCATGCTTTCCTCCGGTCCCAGTGAGGTGGTTACAGCCTTAACCCAACAACATCCATCTCCATTCATGTTGTTTTTGTTTTCCACCGTTTCCACCATCTTTTTTCCGTCTGTGTCGTAGCAAACAACTGCTGTGCAGCTGGCTGTTGCTCTTACGAATCCCATTTGTGCTCTGTGTGGCTGTGCCTCAGCAGGTCCTGTGAGGATGTGTGTGTGTCTCTGAAGCTATGTGATGAAGCATACTGTACCTGCCTCCGGCCTGCAGTTGTATCTTTTGCATTAAGTGCACCTGCTACTTTTTTATTATGTTTGCGCACTGGTGTCTATTTATATGCACCAATGTGGATCTCAGGGCATGTGAAGGCAGGCCAAGTGTGGGTCCATCCAGCCCCTGCATTTGCGAGTGTACAGTATTTGTTTGTGTGTGTGAGACAGCTGGGCAGAGAGTAATATCCAGTTCCAGCTTGCGCTTATTCTTGACAGCCAGTGGTTGAGAAGCATTAGTCAGAGCTGCTCCTCATCAGGCCTGTGCTTTGGAAGATCTGCTGAGAAGGAGCTGGGCCATTAGATACGCTGCAGTGACCACAGAGAGCGAGAGGGAGGCATGGAGAGACCATGGTGGAGGGTGGGAAAATGGTGAAAGGAACAAGGAGAGAGGTCGTAGAGTCAGATTGAGATTGCGAGAGGAGGGGCACGAGGAGGAGGTGGGCAAATGGGGGAGCGGGGGGAAAGAGGGAAGGTCAACAAGATAATAAAAGTGGCACCTCGGATGTGAATTGGAGGAGGACAAAATGAAGAGAGATGAGATGTGGATTGATGGAAAAGAGTGGCGATGGTGAGAGGGAGAGAGAGCTGCTGCAGACTTTCTAATCCATTACAAGGCAGTTGGATCATTTGACCTGTCCACACACTCGTTCCTCTCACCCACACAACCCCCACCTCCCACCCAGCTAGAGAGGCATTAGATGTCTGACAGGTCGTTACATGCTTTGGTCTTCTACGAGTATGCTGGTCTGGCCATTTGTCTCCAAGTCTCCCCACGGCGTCCTCTTCCTCTCCCTTCAATCCTTTCCATGCAGCCACTGTGCAGCCAGCCATGGTGCAGATATCATCTCCCACAGACGTCTCCTCTTGTCATCCTCACTTAGCGGCACAGAGCCCGCTCCATGTCTCCCATGTCTTCTTGGGGTCACAGCGGATAGAGAGGAGAAATTCATCTTTGTCAGAGAAGAGTCTCTTTCAACAAAATGTGTGCGCGGCTCTCCACACTGGTGATTTTGGGTTGTCTTCTCAGACGGATCTGCTCCTCTGAGCCTCTCCCTCGTCAGCTATCAGCTTTTTTTGTGTCATGATTTTGGTATCGAGAGCAAGATGAGATATGACCAATGTTTCAAAAATAAGGCATTAGCCTTATTGGTGTTTTGAGTGTCAATGAAAAAATGCACACAAAAAGTGTTCCTATAGACTTTTCAAGGGGCCAAGTAGTGCACGTGTTGTCACGTGTATTGTGCATGGCGGTGATACAGCAATGGACAGTGGAGACACTGCAATCGTGTCGAGACAAATGTTGTGAAGTCAATGGATATCTAAGTTGTCAAGTCAAGTGGAGTGCGTACCTGTGATTTGCCATAGATGCAGTCAGCAGGCACTGCCAGAGATGACGGTACGTCTGTGATGAGCCTCGGTTGAGGTGGTTAGGGTTAGGAATCAGATGCCTCACAGTGCCTCAAGCCACTGCTTTGCTTCATCTTTTCTCAATGTCTGACAGCTCTCACGTGCTGTTGGCTTAGCACGGCCCATTGGTGATGGAAACAACCCTGGTGCTGGTCAAGTGGGCTAGCTTAACATGGAGGCGCTCAGGGCCGTCTCAGGTTGTTGATGGTATCTCACCACGGTTATCGAGCGGCCGAGCACAGATAACACTGCAAACGTCTCCACCGCACTTTGTGTCTTGTGCGTGTGGAAGCCAGACCAAAGCGCAGAGGTGGGGAGTTTGAAGAGATTACGTGGGAAACGTGGTGTGGTGGGGGCTGCGGGAAGGGTGTCTGATTTCTAAAACCTAGAACTGCAGTTGTAGCCTCCAGCGACGAGCCTTGTGTACACCCAGGAAAAGAAGGTCTATAATTACGCACAGCAATAGTGAATAACAAAGTCTACTTCCCAGTGACGTGCTGCTGTGTATCATGGTGCTCTGCCGATGTGAGTGCCTCTGTTTTTTATTATCACTCTATTCACAGGGCTGTGCTATCACACCATGCATTTCTCAAAGGAACACCAATCTGGATCTGGCAGTGCCGATTTTCATTGGTGACAGAAATAAATAGTGGGATCACTATTGTATACTAATGAAAAATGAAAGTTGATATGATTGTTAGCACCTGTGTTGGGTCACAGTGGCATAACCCAAGAAACAATGAAGCCTGTTTCACTCCCAAATGGGGCCTTCATCAAACTATATCCATGATACATTTTAATCCAGACCAAATATTCCTGTTTACATATCACTTGTGTACATCTAACTCGTTTGTCAGGTGTTGCACTGTGTTGCATCTGCGTTCAGCTGTGTGAAGTCCAATTCTCTTTCTCGAAGATGAACATTTTTAGCAAGTTTGACGCCTCTCCAAGGGGCTTGGGGCTGTCAGCTGTGCACAATATCTACCCAGTGTGTACCACAATATTTTCCAAATATACAGTGAGGGACTTTTTTTTTTTTTGCAACAACAGCCACGAACAGACCAATTACAGAATGTCTTATCTAAGGTTGCTTCATGATTGTCAGATTAAAATACAGTGGCGTGTTGAATTACTCACAAGTAAAGAGAAAATAAATCTGGTCTATTTGATCTGGCGGGATTTTCCATCAACAATTCAACATAGAGGGTAGTTGCACATTCACGTCATTATCTCGTCTCAGTAGCTATGTCATGAAATTGTTCTTGTAAACAGTGTCAGCTTGGGCCGCTTGTGTACTGCATAACCTCCTTTTTCTCCCTGTTGGCTCGGGACACAAAAGATGGTTTGGGCCAAGCGACGCTCCTCCCCATTCCTCCGCGCCTCTCTCTTTCCCCCCCCTCTCTCTCTCTCTCAACTCTTGTTTCCTTTTTCTACATCTCGGTCTGTCTCTCCCTCCCACCGGAGAGAGAGAGAGAGAGAGGGAGAGAGAGAGAGAGAGAGCGGGAGAGAGAGAGAGAGAGAGAGAGAGAGCACATGTGTGTGCTTGTCATCCAGGGCGGGCTGTAGGCTGTAGGGCTGAGGGCGGTATCGCAGAGTGAGGCTCGCTCGCTCGTCCGTTCGCTCGCAGCTCCCCGCTCGCCGCTCCTCGGCCGCCATATGCTGCCCGGGTCCCTGTTCATGTCTGCTTTGTGAAGATCGCAGGTTCGTGTTGCTCGCTGGCCGGCCGGGGAAGACGCCATGGGAAGCTCCCATCTCCTCAACAAAGGCATGCCTCTAGGTAACCACACACACTTCTATCCGCCTTTATGCCGCCCTGTCCGTGTGTGTGTGTAGACATTTGTGAGTTCCCGGTGCATTATCCCGTCGTCCCCCACCCCCCCTCTTCGTCTCGTCTTCACCCTCGCTCACTCGTGCTGTGTGTATGTGCTCTTTTCACGGATTGAGCCCTTTTGGACACAATAGAAGAATAGTTGTTGTTTTTTCCTCTGCCCGCCATCTATGCTGTGCGCGCGCGCGTTGAGCAATGAGCAGATCGTGCTACTGACGAGCTGCACAACACACACACACACACACACGGCGCTCTGACACTGTATCTCCCAAGAGGGCTTTACAAGGGCACGGAACTCATCTCCATTTAATGTGCGCCTTCGGAAAAGAACCGTTGCCTTTTACCAATACTCACACATACACACAGAAACACACACACACACACACACGGAGCTAGAGTCACACATGACAGAGCGTTGGAAGGACAACGCGCTGGAAAAGACAGTTCCAGGGAAATGAGAGCAAGGTAGAGCTGTTGGCAGGGGGGCAGGGGCGCCAAGG
>OMPJ01012121.1:22737-53083 GCA_900312935.1 Carapus acus
ACTGACGAGCTGCACAACACACACACACACACACACGGCGCTCTGACACTGTATCTCCCAAGAGGGCTTTACAAGGGCACGGAACTCATCTCCATTTAATGTGCGCCTTCGGAAAAGAACCGTTGCCTTTTACCAATACTCACACATACACACAGAAACTAACAGTCCATTGTACTGTACGCGCGCGCACACACGCACGCACACACACACACACACACACACACGGAGCTAGAGTCACACATGACAGAGCGTTGGAAGGACAACGCGCTGGAAAAGACAGTTCCAGGGAAATGAGAGCAAGGTAGAGCTGTTGGCAGGGGGGCAGGGGCGCCAAGGGAAGGGAAGGGGTTGACTGAGATTTGACTTGGTGTCTGTATGTGTGCGCCTGTGTGTGTGCGTGTGTGCGTGCGTGCGTGCGTTTGTGCTTGTCTTTACAAGGGAATGGAGGGTGTCCCCATGATAAATAAGCAAGAATCATAAGCAGAATTATTGTCTGTATTTGTGGAAAGGCAAGTCAGATTGTGAAGTGGCTTCTCCCAAAGCAAGAAAGCACGGACACTAATCTGTGATGTCATCAACAGGCTGCAGGCAGCGTGTCTTGATCACATGAAAGATAACGCTTGCATTGCTGGTATGCTCCTCTGTTCATTCTGCAAACACTAATAAGAGTCAGGCCAAGGTCAAAGGAACAGCAAACATGAGGGATGATCCCTGGGGTGTGTGTCTGTATGTGTGTGTGCGTGTGGGTGTGTGTGTGGTGGGGGAGAGAGGGGCTTCCTTTTCAAGGCTGATTTACCGACCCAGTGACGATGTTGACACACAAGTCAAATTTGTTTTAGGTGGCAGTGACGTCAGTGGGGTAACGTCGTTTTGGTGATTGGTGCGACATCCAAGCTGAACGTCGCGTGTGCCCGACTCCCTGTTTGAGGAAACGGGGCTCGCGCGATCTGTGGGCGCCTTGTGGTGTTTGAGATGATGAAAAAGCCACAGATAGGTGACACAGGCACAAACCTGTTTAGCACAACAAAGATGGGCAGGACAGAAGGCGTTTAGAAAGCTGTGTCGGTCATTTCACACAGCAGGTATCTCTCCACGTAATGGGGAATCTGACTGTCTGATGAAAAGGTGAAGAGTGGGGTTGGCCCCACTGATAGCCCTCCATTAGCGTCGCTGTGTCGTCAATCTGTCACAGCACTTCACTGTCTACAATTTACTATCTTTCACCCCTGGGAAGTCTCACGGCAATGTCGCCACAACCATAAATCTGTATGATGCACGCAAAGCTGTGAAATAAAATGAAACAATTATCTGGGAATCATGGAAAAGCACTACTTGGGCAGGTAATGAAATGTTTCCACGTGGAGATGCGTAAGTGGATTGAGGGGACATTCTGAAAATGAAAAAAGCGGTGTAAGGAACAGAACCCATTGCTCGGTAGCCCCTGTGTAACAACACAAAAACAAAAGGCTATGCCACCACCAAAAAGGTCACTGCAGGTCATATCTCACTCCCACCATCTCCCTAACTCGGCTAATTTAGCACATAGGAAGAATGCCACATTGCCTCTGGGCGGCTGGTTCTGCCGTTCAAGATGGCAGTTAAATGTTGTATACTTTTGGCATTGGACAGAAGGAAAATAACTCCTGGTATCTCCTGGTTTCATATTGACGAGGTGACCGGCAACAATGCACCCTAAAACGATCACACTACACTCCAAACACCATTGGCCTTTAATTACAATGATTGATTCTTTTAGGAAGCTGTGTGAAAATAGACGAGTAAACAAAAAGAGCCTGACCTTGCTCAGGTGGATTGATTGGGGTTTCCTGATTGCTTTGCGTGTGGGGAAGATGGCCCAGCCTCCATCAGTCAAACAGTTCTACCTGACACAATGTGTGTGTGTGTTTATGTGCAGGCAAATCACATCTCCAAGGTTACATCAATTACTACACCACATTTTGGTGGAAGAAATGGTACCTCCCCAGCAGAATAGGCCCAGCATTCCAGCAGCGCTCAACATGTGGATCCAAATTGCTATGCCTTATCTGAGATTACCAGAGTGGCAGTTGGACAATCAACCAAGCACTAGCATCTGATTCAACACACTCACAGTGAAGTCGGACACTCGATCTTCTCTGCTACATTTTCAAATGACATTTTAGCAAAATGACTGATGAACAAAGTACTCTAATGTTTATACTACTATCTTCTGATTTGGGGTCATCGGACCTCTTCATCCTGAGCCTGGAGAAGAAGTTTTGTTCATGGATTCCAGGGTGTCACCAATTTCTGAAATCTGTCAAGCTATCAGTGAGACTTTGAGGTATGAAATGTTACCCTCACACCCAATCTGGTCTCGTGTCCCCTCCAATCCCTCCAATCAGTCCAAATCAAAGTGCAAGTGGAAGCGAAACAAGATCATTCACTGCACCCTGCATGCAGCTGGTTGAGGCCTGAGGGCAAATGAGCCGAGCAGACAGCAGGAGGGACCTGCATTGAAAACTGTGTGAATAGAATTTGGTCACCAAAAATGAGCATCTGCCAAATGCCGTCTCCCTCCCCAGTCTGTCAGTCTGTGTTGCTGCCTTTGGCTTGCAAATGTGAGAACGGAGAGCTGATAAATGCCAAGCAGCCGGCAGATGCAGTACCAGAAAAAAATGAAGTTGTTTGTGTGCGTGAAACGTGCCAACCTAAATGTGTACACGCCTGTACAAAGCATACCTTACATCTCTACACGCATAGCATGTCAATGTGCTGAAAACACATCAGCCATTTGTTTTGATGTGAAGGTGGGCAGAAGAGCGTGTGTGTGTGAGCATGTGTGCGCGTGTGTGTATACAGTTGAGCATAAACACAGTGTGGAGGAGGGGCTGGTGGTTAGGGGTGTGTCAGTTTCACTCCATGGGAACTCAACTGTGGGAAGAGAGGGAGAGAGAAAGGGGAGGGGCAGAGTGAGAAACATATAGAAGGAAAGACTGCAAATAATGTCCTCCCCGAGTGCTCCATAGTGTGTCCTCATGATGTCATTTTCACACCGTCTACCACAGAAGACATCTTACACATGAAATATAACATAATATTGTTTCACAGAAAAAAAATGAAAGTACAAATGACATAAAAGAAATGATGCAGAGCACAACAAATAGGGGAGAGCTTACAGCCAAAGTGAAAAGTACAGCAGCAGAGAGAGTGCCAGACACAGAGAGATTGTGCTCATGTGAGACCATAAAGGAGCTTTTTGTGCCTCGTGCCACTCCAGCCGGCAACATGGTAAATCATTCTCCCCTCTTTGCTATCTGCAAACTGCAAATAACTGGGATCACTGGAAGCTTGTGATCAGTGTTTTGCCGACATGCTGCGAATCTCGTAGTCCCGGTCCACGCGGGTTTTGCGCCTGCACTGGCCGAAGGGACGACAATGTTGAGAGAATCTGCAAAGAGATTGTCAACATGCATATTTAACACAGTGCACCGCAGCACGCTACATTCTAAGACTTGCCCATGCAAATAGATTTATGTGTGGATCAAAGCTGGGACCAGCAGCGTTTTTGGCAACATTTCTGTCTTTGTTGAATGTCATTGTAAAAACATGGTCTTGTAATTCCACAGGGCTACATTCCAGCTGTTACCCTGTGTCATCGTAGTGTAGTGCTCACCTCACTGTTGACATGCAGTTCAACGCATATTGCTGCCTATTTTTATACATCTTAATCGGAATGTTGGGGTCCAAAATCCGCGTCAGCTGACTCAGTCTTGAGTTGACTGCAGCCGACTTGAAAAGAGGAGAGTGCAGACATGGAGGAGATAGGTGAAGATGAGGAGATGGTTAAAACAATGACTGGGAATGTCATGGGAATGTGATGGATGGCAACAGACAGATAGTTCCTGGTAGCGACAGACCACCACAGGATGAGAGTGCAGTCGTGTTTCCAATGCAGCAGGGAGGCCCGTACGAGCGAGAGAGTCAGACCGGACGTGTGTCTCATGGTGTAGCACTCTGGAGTCGGAGGAAGTCGTGCTGGTGCTCCCAAGGTCAGACTTGGTGTTGGAATGAAAGCTATTTCCTCCCGCCATCTGACCGAGAGCGAACCCTAGCAATCTCTGGAATACCTGTTGCGCAGTCATATTGCCACCGTGCTGCACAGCTAATTGCACTGATCATTTTTCAGGTTTGTGATATTTTGCTTGAAATTAGAATGAAACACACACACAGCAGCTGCACATCACCTACTGAGATCAGCTTGTTGTATTCTATTCCTGCATCAGGTTTTTTTTAAGCATGCAGCCTCAGGGGGAAAAGTGTGATATTTTCACCACGGAACAGTGTGAGAAAGGAAGAACTGATGTGAACTTTTAATGACAGATCATCCCCCGACATTGCTCCCACTGCAGTGCACAATTTGACTGGCGCTGAGCTCTATTGATTTGATATTGATTTGTCAGTGAAACGCCCCAGAGGAAAATCCGATTCCAGATAGCAGATGTTTTACTAGGCCACATTTGAGGGACAGTGAACTGAATTATAGTTTCACCTGCGCTGTGCTGTCTCACCAGATGAGGTTTCACATTGTAATATGATGATGCACTGTGGATGTGCAGATGCAGAAACAAAGTGACCAATTGAATGAAGTTATGGACACTCTCCAGGTCCACAGTATTGACTGCCACTGACACGATTTTGCTGGGCATTTGTGATGGTAGTGTTCACTCTTGTACATTGGCCACTACTTCTTCTCCTACTTTTGAAGGGTTAGGGTTTTTCTACTTTTGAAGACACGAGAGCGGTAGATGTTCCAGCTGATGACTGAAAGGATAGAGGGAAGGAGAGAAAGACTCTGTGGCCATCCCCGAATTCTATTTCATCACATGAAATTGGAAGGGGCACTTTCAGTTAACATAGCGGTACATTTAAAAGCATGGAACCACGACATCTGACCACTAAAGCCTGTAGAAATGCATTTGCCCCACAGAGTTTGGTGCATAAAGAAATGAAAATAGCTACCTACAAAATGATACATATGTAAATTTTCATTTTAAGCCTACTTAAAAAACTCAAGTAAAACAACTGCTGGCCCTCACATCATTCTCCTCTCTCATTTCACATCATTCTCCTCTCTCTTCTTTGACAACTGAGGGAGTGCCTGCGGGTATTCATCACCTTTCTAGAATCAACCGGCTACAACTTCAACCATGACTTTTGGAATTGGCAATTTTAAATGACTTGATCATTACCGTTGAATGAAATGTACAGATGAACTATCAGCACAGATGCACATCTCTGACCAAGCCTCCCCCGTACCTGTATGTGTCCCGACGAGGGTACGGTATATCTGACAGTGCCACGCATTGTCTTCCTATTCACAGCAGCAGTCCTGCAATCCATCCATCTTTACTTTCATCCAGCTAGCTGCAACACCTTAGTGCACAACTTTCAGAAGTCATTCGAGGAGAAATCAGTCAAGAGGAGAGGAAACCAATTTGTCTGCTGACAGTGACCTTGCCCAGGCAAAACAATACACACAGAGGCTGTGAAGGCAAAAACTGCTTCTTTTTCATCCTGGACAAGTGCAGCAAAGGAAATGTAAACATGTGAACTGGTCAATGGACAGAGGATGGGCAATGGCAGTGTTAGTGACTTTAGCCCCAAAGAGTCTTCATCTGTCAATATATCACTTTTTTCTCCATCTCAGTGCCTGTGCATCCAAAAGGTTGGTGGTGAACAGCCAGATCTGGGAAACCAGACGTGTGAACCTCCACAGATGGACAATAGTGAGCGTGACTGTGAGCATCAGTTATTTCAATGACACAGAAATGTCAAAACATTAGAAATGGAAGCTCTTGCTCCTTGATTTTCTTCAGTGGTGTTTGCTTTTATTCTGCACAATTGCCGCATCTGTCATTTTTGTCACAATTCCCTCTTAGATCATAGATTTAGGGGGTGGGGTTGCAGAGAAACTAAGACAAAGAGATGTGGTAGGCAGGGGGGCTGACGCAGCTCAGGGAACGCAGAAATACTTCATGCAACTGTGTGGAACTCTGCTCTGGTTCAACCCGTTCAAACTGGTCGAGGCACTTGGTGACTCCAATCATTTCCTCTCACACACTCTTAACACAGATGCTATACAGTGAATGGATGATTTGCTAAAATCATTTGTCCATTTTGTCATAGGTCATACAAACATGTCAGTATTGTGCAGATGATGTTGGCACCACAGTCTATATTCCAGACCAGACGATACTTGTATTTAGAACACAAAGTTGAGGTATCACACTTGTCATGCAGTGTCATATCAACGGGGACAACAACCTCAAGTTTTGTCAACAGAATGACATAAGAGTAAAGGATGGATTTCCATCACCCCATGGTCGATCTTTGCAATTGACTATGAAATCCAGAAGAATATTTGAAATTCTAGTGATTTGAGCAGAAGTAACAATTGAAGTCCTGTCAAGTCAAGTCAATGAAGTGGCACCTCAGGTCTCTCTGCACCTTTACAAAGCCTTTGATGAGCAAGAAACAGCCATGACAGGAAGAGATGAAAAACTGCTTTTGGAAATCATTTCTCTCAATAACCCCATCAGTCACCTCCAGATGGTGTGGGAAAACACAGGAATGATGGAGCATCCACTCCACAACAGCACTTTGGTCTATCAAGCTCATGTCGCATAATGTTGCTTGACTTGTCACTGAAGTGTTCTTTTTTGGTCACTATCATTAAGTCTTTCACAGACGATTCCTTACTCGCCCCCTTTGTGTCTAGGCATCAGGCCGCCCATCATGAACGGGCCCATGCACCCACGCCCCCTTGTGGCTCTGCTAGACGGACGTGACTGCACTGTGGAGATGCCCATTCTCAAAGACGTCGCAACTGTGGCTTTCTGTGATGCCCAGTCCACACAGGAGATCCATGAGAAGGTAATCTGAGAAAAGTTCAACACAAAGCTCAACACAAAGCTCAACACAAAGCTCAACACAAAGCTCAACACAAAGCTCAACACAAAGCTCAGAAGGCACACGGATGGAAAATCACATTGCTTGTCTGTCCTCAGTCTGCAGGTGTGGCAGGACCAAAAATGCTGTAGCTGTGCTATAGTGGACGGCAGGCTAAAACCATAAGAGCACACAAACACAAGTCAGGAGAGGCACAGAACAATTGAAAGGCAATGAAAGGAACTAAAGATGGGAGAAAAGCAATCCTCAGAGTTGGAATCTGGGTCAGGCTCCCATCTTGCCACTGTGTATTGTAAATGGGTTTGTATGTCTGGCAGGATTTGGTCTTGTTGTGGGCACGTGCCAGGCACACTCTCTCCACAAGTACGCTCAGTGGGCCACAGTGTGGGAGAAACAGATGGCTCTCTCTCTCTCTCTCCCAGCCCATCACCAGCACTTGCACTCTCTTTTTTTGGAAATTCAAAGGTCTTTTTCTCTATTGACACCAAACACACTCCGGTGCACATGTTCAAACAAGGAGAAAAAGATCACGGCAAATCATTAAATGAGAACCAATCGTGAAGTGAGAACACATCCTTAACGGGTTTTCACGCAAAATCCCTTGTAGTTGTTCTAGATGATCACCTGCCCATGTGCTAATAAAGACAATATCATTTTCAATAGTAATTTCTAAACCACAGTCTTTTAGTAGAAACAAAGCAGTATTTCAGTGGTCTTATTTCCTTGGGACGTGAGAGCCATAACAAAGAGAGAAAAAATGGTAATGCAGCTTTCTATTTAGGAAGAGACTCAAAGAGAGACTCAAACACACCAATTTGTGTGTCTGATAAAAGTTCTATTGATTGCACTCTTTTCCATATTCACAGTACATTTGGAGACCACCTCAACATCTTGCCATAAACTGTTCTTTCCGAATGGAACAGCTAACCATCAAAGATACAAAAAGAAAAAGCGTAGTCTGCTCCGACTGGCCACTTACAGTATATCACACAAACCACCTGCATGTCTAAACTGTGTGTGTGTGCGTGCGTGAGCTCAGGTCCTGAATGAAGCTGTGGGAGCCCTGATGTACCACACCATCACTCTAATGAGAGAGGATCTTGAGAAGTTCAAAGCTCTGCGCATCATAGTTCGCATCGGTAGCGGCTATGACAACATTGACATCAAATCTGCCGGGGAATTAGGTGAGAGTTGACTCACACACACGCACACGCACGCGCACTGGCACGCACGTTGTGCACACTTAATCTGTACCCTCGGCCCTTTTGCGTCGCTGAAATGATGATGTTGCCAGCCTCATTCTCTAAACTGAAAAGGTGCTGAGAGCGCAACACCACATTCATCTTTCTGTAGTGTTTTAGGGTAGATATAGAGAGATAGATAACACTCTATTGATCACAAGGAAGAAAGAAATTCAACATAGAAATTAAATTACGAGACTCGCTCGCCATTTTAACAAACAATAATCAACGTGTGTTACCAGGGAACTTCAAACCTCCTTCTCAAGAGGCCACAAATATTACAGGACAAAGAGAATTTCTGCTCTGTCCTCTCCCAACAGGATTCAAGTTTTCATTTAATCTCACCCATCTCGATTAAGTAACTATTCACCTACCTTCCTACGCATCTCCTCCAACTTGTAAGGTGTAGTCTCCTATCTTCCTTCCTCAGGAGGTTCTTCCATTTGCGATAAAGCAGTGGTGTGCCCAGAAACCTGCTGACACTGAGCATATGTTACGTTCAGTGCAGCTGGCTTCCTGGCTTTCTTCCCTTTCCCAAACTTGACAAACCTCACACCGTCTCGGCCGCCGCTGTTCCTTATCTGCCGTCTGGCTCAACAGGCATCGCTGTGTGCAATATGCCGGCGGCCTCGGTGGAGGAGACCGCTGACTCCACACTGTGCCACATCCTCACCTTATATCGACGCACCACCTGGCTGCACCAGGTTTGTGGCCATAATGCTTCAAAATACACACTGCAGCTTCTCATCATTTCCTGAATACTTACCCTCTAGTTGTGAATTTATTTTATACATTTGAAGTTACAAATCTCACGTACAACATGTTACTGTGTTCGTCTTGTTCCTCGAGTGTTTGTCGTTGGTGAAGTTTTGAGTGTTTTCTGAATTTGATTGTCGCTAACGTCAGGCCCTGCGAGAGGGCACGCGGGTCCAGAGCGTGGAACAGATTCGAGAAGTGGCGTCGGGAGCAGCCAGGATCCGAGGAGAGACGCTCGGACTCATAGGGCTCGGTGCGTGACACGCACAGAGACGCAGACCGATTTGGCGGCCGACAACGGATCTCTCCAAATGGTGTGTGTATGTTTCTAGGTCGTGTGGGTCAGGCTGTCGCTTTGCGAGCGAAGGCTTTTGGCTTCAACGTGATTTTCTACGACCCTTATTTGGCGGATGGTGTAGAGAGATCTCTCGGACTCCAAAGGGTCACTACGTTACAGGTACCAACACTACAGCAAAGACACGCACACCCACACACATCCAGCTTTTGTGCTTTCTATGCATATAGTGGTCAATTGATTAAATTCTTAATTGGCCTTTTGACACCAACTGACTATATTTGGAGAGGCACAAAATTAAGCTATTTTCCACAGCAAAATAGTTTACTACAGAACTTACCTATAGCATTAAAGCGGGTTTAAGACAAACATTGGTTGCATGGGTCGTTCTGTTATTTTGACTTACAAATGGTTATGGGCTACATTTCTTCAGTATTCACTAAAACCAGTCAGTCAGTCTGGCTTGGAAAGCGAGGACTCGATTGAGGGCTTTGAAAAACACATCAACTGCTGTGTTAATTCTTTCTCGTCATTTATGAGGAAAATCCTCTCTCCTTTTAATTTATGAAGTCATTTCTAAAATTACAAAGAAGAGGTGCTCCTGAAAATGTGATTTGGCCAAATATTTGTTTTCAGCATTACAGCTTGGCAAAGATGTTGCTCATTGTGCAGACAAAGTATTGAATAATTGCAAATGACACCGTCTGTCTCGACCTACAGGACCTGCTCTTCCACTCTGACTGTGTCTCTTTGCACTGCAGCCTCAATGAACATAACCACCATCTGATAAACGACTTCACTATTAAACAGGTAACAAGGACATGCACAAACCCGCACCCACACAGCAGTATTACACACGGCGAGACACACACACACACACACGCGCGCACACACGCACACACACACACGCACACACACACACACACACACACTCACCCTGTCTTATTTCATTCTGAGGAAGGTGAACTCATACCAATCCATGGAGGGAAATGTACTGTAAGCATTGTCTGACCTTGTAGGAGATTAGATGAAATCAAACCAATATTGTCAAATGTGCAGTTTTACATTGTGCTACTGTCAGTGGAATTCTTAAGAACAAATCTGTTCAAATATTAAACAAGACAAAATACATGTCAAGGATAAAGGAAAAATGTGCTGAAAATCTAAGAGGGAAAGAATAGTGAAGTGGCCACAACTGAGTCAGATGAGAGTCAAGAGAGAATCAATCCAAGCCATTTGTTCAAGTCATCCTGGTCTTCCAGATGCGTCAAGGGGCCTTCCTCGTGAACACAGCCAGAGGGGGCTTGGTGGATGAGAAGGCGCTGGCCCAGGCACTGAAGGAGGGAAGGATACGGGGGGCTGCTCTGGACGTCCATGAGACGGAGCCGTTCAGGTAACACAATCCTGGATGTGTGCTGAATGCCATCCAGGGGAGAGCAAAGGATCTTGTCACAAGACTGAATACCACCTTGGGTGTAGACAGTGAGGACGGGGGTTCAGCCAATGATGACCCACAACAAGGACTTAATCCTGTTTATTGCACACCTTACAACATAAATTCATTAATAAATAAGACAGTTGACAGAAATAGTCCATTACAAGGCTGCTTTTTATTTTTTCGCAATAGTGCCAGCTACTTTTGTCCGCGCAAGAAAATATTGGCCTCAAGGCTACAGGTACTCTACTATTTGTGAATCATTCGAATGGATAAAATAAGGGCTCATTGGCCTAGTTCGAGTTAGTATTGACATTAATAGTGAACAGTTTTAATAAAGGACAAGTTGGACAAGGTGAATGGGACATTTTTGTGAACTTCTCTCTAGCCGCGGCTACACTTTCACGCACCCAAAGTTTCATACGTCCCAAATATGTTGAGATTAATATTAAAGTTGTCCATGTGTGTTGTGTGAGGAAATGTAATGCTGGCAACGGAACGTTAACAAGCGGGCGTGGAAGTAAATGCAGAAGCGCGGATTGATTTGAGTGCAGCAGGCTCCACTCTATGGCTTTGATTTCACAGCCGGCTGTCATTGATTGTGCTGCGCTCATTATCGGAAAATAATAACCACTCACGTGACCAATAACAGCCAATGGGAATTGAGCATCCACCCAAGCTGTGTAGTAATTTGTATTATTACACGGCTTGTGCAAATGCTCGGTTCTTACTTACTCAATTACTTTTGTATAATGAGCGCTCGACCATCAATAACGGAGCGCTGCCAAACCAAAGACTCAGAGTTGAACCTGCTGCGTTCATATCAATCCGCGCGACAGCATTTAATTCTGCACTGGATTGTTTATGTACCGTTGCCCGCGTCACGCTTCTTCACAGAACAAACATGAGCAATTTTGAAATGATTTTCAACATATTTGTAAAGTATGAAACTTTGTATGCGTGGGTAAGTATGATGCGTGTGCCTCAAGCCGCGGCGAAAAACACACGTCGGTAGAAGTGACAGAAGCGCGAATGTAAAAGTTCCCAAAGATGTCCCATTTCGCCTCGTCCAACTCTACCTTCAATGGAAAGATTGAGTTTAATGTCAATACTGACTCTACGTGGGGCGATGAGTCCTTGTTTTATCCATTCATTTGACTTACAGACAGCAGAGGACCTGTAGCCGTTACGGCACTATTTTCCTGGGCAGATGACAGTACCCTACACTATTGCAGAAAAATGAAAGCAGCCTTGGTATGAACTATTTCTGACAACTGTCTTATTCACTCAGGTTTTAAGTTGTGTAATAAGCGGGATAATGTCCTTGTCCTCGGTCATTGTTGTTTGATAATCAGCCAACACCGACCTCCGACGCGTTCATTATCCCTTACTTATATCACTTTGAAAAAACAAAACCTGAATCGAAAGGATTGTAATTGAATTTGTGGCGGTGGCGGTACGACAGTATTTTCACAAAACTGAAATCGTTACTTGCACCTAAGGTCACTTGTAATGCCAGTTCAAGGTGTTATAAAGAGAGAGAGTGCGTGTGTGTGTGTGTGTGTTTGAAATGAGGGTCTCGTGAAGCAATGAACCTCTTCAAGTCGATGTGGTCTGGAAGACACTGAGCTGTGAGGCCTTTCAGGCAGGCAAGAGACACTAGCTGTGAGTTACAAGTGCACCTGAGGGGAAAACGCTGCCTCTTTTTCATACAGGTTTTCAGTAAAGTCTGTCTGTCTGTCTGTCTGTCTGTCTGTCCGTCCATAAAAATGTCTCTTTGCGTGCATCTGTATCTACTTAAATATGGACGGATAACTGCTGCAGATAGATTTGTGTATCAATGGGACAAAGACTTTGTAACCTGATTTTAACATGAGGATGCTTTCTCCACTTTCAACTAGTGGCAAACTCCACTTTGAATGAGAAATCAAAACCCAAGCCCTTTAAAATTCCTGCTTGATACTCGACGTGAAGAAAAGTGGATTTGCTGGCGTGGTCAGATCCGTGGTCGGGCCGCAGCACGGCTCAAACCTCAGTCTTGCCTCATGAGATGATCGGTGGTGGAGTAAAAGGAGCTCCAGGGTCATTTCACCTGGTGTTTGTCAGTTTCAGCCAAGGCCCGCTGAAGGATGCTCCCAATCTCATCTGCACTCCACATGCTGCCTGGTACAGTGAGCAGGCATCGCTGGAGATGAGAGAGGAGGCTGCCAGGGAGATCAGGAGGGCCATCACAGGTGACACGTGCACACACCTACAGTACACACACATCCAAAATGGAGGGAACACTTTGTTGTGGTCTTTCTGACATGCATTTGCTTTCTGTTTGCTTCCGGTTTGCTGTGGTGCTTAAAAGGAGCCCTTGACTCCGTGTCACCAACGCGCCTTCGTCCTCCCTTTTCCCCTGCACTCTCTGCTTTTTGTGGTGGTTTACGGACAGGTCTTTCTCAAATGGCCTGCTTTTTCTCAGCACGCAGACCTCAAGACTGAGTGCACAGAGGGAAAAAGGCTGCACACCTGCAACATCATGGAATGTTTGAAGACTCTTTCCTTTTTCTCTCCTTGTCCTGGCCTCTCCCGCAGGTCGTATTCCAGACAGCTTGAAGAACTGTGTTAATAAGGAATTCCTCACGCAAACAAATCATTGGGCAGGAGTCGACCCAGCTACGGTTCATCCTGAGCTCAATGGGGCTTATCGGTAATCTTACCCACGCAACGTGACACCAGATTAATTACCAGTTACCATCAGCCGTTAAAGTACAGATGTGCTGGCTTATTCATTGGCCAATTTCTACGAGATAACACTCACAGGGTGATCATTGGTCCTCAAAAACCACAGAAGACAGATTGGGTAAAGCATGTCCAAAATAATAAATGGGTAATGCATGGACCAGATCAATGTCATCATTGGAAACACACAGTGCAACATCCATCAGTGCGACCCAGTGCAGAGGGGTAAACAAAGCTCCAAATGCAGTGTTATCAGCCCGGGGCACTTTGAAAAAACTATCAGCGGGACTCCTATTTGGAAATACCTGTTCACAACAGGAGGACGGCTGCGTGTGTTAGGATTTGGCTGAAAAATTGTAATTCCTTTAGATTATTCAACAGATAGCCGACGAATGCCTTACCCGAGCAGAATAAACAAATTAGTTTATTTTCTGAAGACATTCGTGTGTGAGGTGATGTCAGTAGTACACGTGGCCCTCTCCTCTCCCCGCCTCACAGGTACCCCCCGGGAGTAGTCAACCTGCCGGCTGGCGGCCTGCCCCCACCGGTGGAGGGCATCGTACCCAGCGCCGTGCCCATCACGCACACGCTCCCCCCTGCTGTGGCGCATCCCCCGCACGCCCCGTCCCCTGGACAGAACACGGTCAAGCCACCGGAGGGCGACAGAGAGCAGCACCCGACCGACCAACTGTAGCCGCACTGAGGACCCGACGCGCTCGGCCCGAGTGGTCAGGTGACCAGAGGAGATCACCTGACACACAGCGTAACGGTAATAAGTCCCTAGTAACAAGGCTCCACCGAACAGCTTCACAGAACCCAAGTCCCCGTAACAATCAATTTTCCAACTTGCTGGCAATTGTGTCCGAGTAGCCAGATCCAACTCCAAAGAAGAAGAGAAGAAGAGAAGAAGAGGAGAAGAGGACGGTCACGATGGTTGGACCGCAAAGGCCCAGATGTGAGAGAGAGTTCACTAGCACAAAACAACTGTACCAATACAAAGCATATAGGACAAAATGGAATGACACTTTTTATTCATTTGGAAAGGAAAAAAATCAAGGAAAAGTGATAGAGCATAGTTTGTCCAAAGTTGGGTTTCTTGTCGTTCTCTAATTTCTGTCTTCTCCATAGTTTGATGTACAAGCGCAAGTAGTAGGTTAAGAAATGAATGTAACCTGTCAGTGTACAGTTTTTAGACATGCAGCAAGAAGTTACTATTTGTAATCCAGTCTTAAGAGAAACGTCGGTCATGTGATCTTTCAACCTAGCCAAACTAGTTGCAGAGGTAATTTAACATCAGTTGTTTGTGTCCCCAAATCAACCAGCCCCAAAAAAGAGGCAGCTTTTTGCACAAAGTCTCAGGAAATTAGGTTTCCGCAGTTGGTATATGATTTTTAAAGAATTTGTTTGAAATGTTCTTTTAATGCCACTTAGTGCTTTTGTTTTTCTACCTGCTTGCCTTTTTGTGCGCCACTGCATTGGAAAAAGAACTTGAATGAGAGTTGAAGTTAATCCAATGCTCTTTTTTTTGCGTCGTACGTTGTAAGGGGCATGTCACTTTGCTTTTGGGACTTGTGTACGTAATTCTTTCCAAGTTTGACCCAGACCGAGTCGGTAAAGGCAGCAGCGTGGGGGCAAAACGGTCCGCTTGGCTCGGACATCCTCCCGCATCATTCCCTCATCTCCCGATGTGTGGAGCGTTATTGGGAAACGCAGGGTCGGCGGAACCCGGGATTGAGACGTGGTGTCCCAAAAGTTGATGTGTTGTTTTACGCAGATATTGCACCTGTTCCTCCAGTGTTACAGTCAACAGCCAAACCATAAAGGCCAAATAAATAATTGATCTGTGCTCTACTGCTTCATGCTAAATCCTGTCGTTGCCCCAATGTTAAAACATATCTCTCCTCGACACTGGTGATGCCAACACCAAGTGTGGTTTCAGCGCAGGTGATTTGCTGTAGCCAAACAGTGTTTGAATAGCATATGCACAATAATGTAGCGTGGCAGAATGCACTGGCGTCTCGCAGGAAAGGAGTGCCCATTTCTTTGGTATCCCTGTAGCATTTCACCACAAGTTCATCCCAAGTATGTGGCCCCGTGTCTATGTGTACATATGGTGTTCTGCCTGCTTGTGTCAATGTGACTTGGTCGTATCTGTATCTAAAATCAAGCTGTTGGAAGAGAGAGGACAGAATTCTCCACCAGGCATCGTTACCAGCACACTGAATGCACAATTTGAAAACCATTGAAAGGCACTTGTCAAGGCCAAGTGTTTGGACTGGACTCCCGGGCTCTGACTGGACTCCCGGGCTCTGCCCACAAAGAGCAAACTGTAGCAGGCTGATATTGCCATGTTGGAGGTCAAATAGCTCAAAAGTATTCATCCAATTGTCGACGTGGTTCGTGGGCGAGCCAGGTGATGCCATTTTCTGGATCCTCTTCCCCCGGCAGCTCAGCGGTGAACGAAAAAAAAAGGAACAGTTCACTGTTGCCTACCTGGCGTTGTTGGAGATGAGCTAGTCGGCGTAGCGATCGGGGGTGGAAAATGTTGTGGCTGTGGATGCTCATGCTGCAGTCTGACTGCCCCGACCTGGAGGTGGGTGGAGAGGAGATCTAGAATCTAGAATTCAGAATCTATTGAAAGCCGAACTTTCTCAACACGCATCGGGAAAAATGCTTGGCCGACGTTTGCATTACCTGCGCAGCGATGAAATCTCAAGTGTCGGCATTCATCGTCCAAACCGGTGGGTGCCCAAAGCACAACCAGAAGAGTAGCCTAGTGAAAATGTCACAGTGCTCCTTCAAATTCCATCCCTGTGGTAACACACAGTCCACCGTTGCCTACCCTGGTCCTCTTGATGGTTAAGTAGTAGGCGTAGCAATATACAATATACATATATTCTATATTCTGCGGTAAATATCATTATTTTTGGTCAAAAACTGACAACCTGACAAAGATATGTTTGTGACTGTATGCCTTTGTATGAATTATTTTAAAAGGAAATAAACTGTGGAAAGGTGATAACTGAGTGCTGTTGGATTTCTGTTGTTGTACATTTTTGTTTGATTGTGTTTTGTTTTCCATATTTTTGACATTGAGTGTCGTCGACTATCTTTCAAACTGAGGTTACCTTTACGTGCCACTAGGTGTCACTAGATGAGTTTCAAACAGGGACGAGCCTCTTTGTCTACTCCATCATTATTGCCGCCGGTACCAATTTCTATCACTGATGAAATGACTAAGTATTGTTTTCCTGAAGATAAACTGCAAACGCTTTTCATACAGCCAGTCAAGCACAAAATTCACTGATAGTGAATTCACTGAGAGAAGATGATAGACCTATAAAAAACAAAATGAATCATAAGTTAGCACATGCAAAATCTACAGAATTCGATGATTGCAAGAACAGGAAATGTAAAAGAATGTTGCAAGTATGGCGAGAGAATACCTGTATGTGTACACAGTGTAAACAGTCACACTGCACCAAAGTATGATTTTGTATTTCAACGAGTTGTAACATGCTGAGAAACTAATAATCCACAAACCCAAAATTGGTTCTGGTCTCCATACTATGCTCATTGCTCAGCTTTCAATTGTTATGATCCGAAATCCGAAAACTCTGAAAACTGATATTGTCATGAACAATTTACAAATTACAAATTCAATTCAGTTAAAAATTGCACAAGCACTTAAACATGTTTGAATAGTGCTATTGTATTTCAGTGTCACAGTATCAGTTCCCTCTGCAGTGACTGTGATGTTCTGGTATCATTATTTAGTTTTAGCAGTTGAATTGATATACAGTAATGCTCACATCCATGACTTCCTTTCCTTGGTTTCCTGTATGGCTTTGACTTTGGTAATGAGGTTCACACCCTGTTTTCATAGGTGTGAACATTTACCGAGCTGTGAATGTCCTGGCCAGCTGGCGTCCAGCTCAGGTTTCTCGCTTAATGGAAAAATAATGGCGGATGTGCGTCCAACCTTCCAGAAATATGACGGCTGGGGGGAAAGGTGGAGAAATGCAGTGTCTGTCTGTCCCGTGCTGTCCTGTCCTGCTGGAGGTTAAAGGTGGCGCCGTGCTGCCGTGAGATGCCGTGTAGATTTCACTGTTGCTTTTTGCGTTTCTCCACATTTGCTGGAATAGAACATGCAGGTCCGATTGTTGCACTTGTGTTTGTGTGGACGGGTCTGAGGAGGCTTTGAAAAAGAGAAATTGCATTTCTCAACATTTTCTCACAACACAATCAAATTCCACAGAATCTTAATGCAAAACAGATGTTTTCCTCATGTCATTATCTTACCTTTCCATTATCTTGGCCTAAGCTGACTGGTTTTTAAAGTAAATATCCAACCCTGCCCGACAGCGTCTATTTTGCAACCCCTGCTCAAGGTTGTTGGTGGTGAGGACATCTGGTTTGAAGATGTTTTCCTCTCATTGAGGCTTCATTTTGACTTTGCTTTTGTCCCTTTGCTCTGGCCTGCAATCTATTGCAATCAATTTAGTCTGCTTTATCACACAAACCTGGGCCTTTTATTTTCCCTTGCATATCAAATGAATTAAATGAGGTGTGGAATTTGAATCTAGTCCTCCAGCAGCGACATGCCTTACGCCCAGACTGGCAAGTGCCACTGTCGCCTTGCCATCTCCTCCAGTGGCCATCTCCTCCAGTGGCCATCTCCTCCAGTGGCCATCTCCTCCAGAGTTGTTCTATCACGCCAACTTGAAGGGATCATTTTGCACAATTCGCTCCCGTGATCACTTTAGATCAGGAGGAAACGGAGCTTGTACGAAGTATCATTAAGGAAGGAAATTAAGCATGAGGACTGAATGAAGGCATGACATTGACAGTGAATGGCGTGATAAAAAGTGAGTATACGGCGTAAATCAAAGCTGCATCAACATCTCTGGTGGTGAATTCCCAGTGAGAAACTGAGCTGTGGAACGATGGAACCTCTGCTCTCCAGCCGACCTCAGTCACACACACTTGGTTCTTAGCGCCACACATACAGTATACTGTATTTTGTGCTTTTGTCATCTCTGGCACGCTGCACACAGATGCCGACTGTGGATGAATCAACAAAACACTGTCAATAAAAAGACAGAGTGCAGAGGTAAAGCTGTGGTAAACGCCCTCCTCTGCTCCTATTCCAGTGGGCACCATTAGAGAAGGGGTGTCATTAGTCTGTCTCTGATGGAAGGAGGGACGGCCATCTGATCTGAATTTGCACGCGGCTTATTCCTAGAAAAAGGACTTTTTGCTTTGCTCAGACACAATGCAAGCTGCTTCTGCAGATGGTTAAATGTTTCTTGGAACCAGCGGGGGTGGGATCAGATTGACCTGAAAAAGGTTTGAATGGGTTTTTGTAGGCATGACGTAGACTCTTTATGAAAATAAGGCTTCATTTTCAGCCATGAGCTGAATAGTATATAGACAGAAAAGTGTTTTGAGCCCATATTTACAAAACTGATAATTACCACTCTGAGCTTGATGAGTTGAGGGACTGCTCAATTGGAGTCCACAATAAGATGGAGACTACAGGTGTTGAGAGTATTTTTCTGAGGTCAGATGACATTTCAGCCATTACCATCAAATCAAGTGCCTAAATATCTTGTTTCTTATCGAATAAATATAGAATAGAATAATGAGACAACACTGAACGATACCAGTCTAAATTTGAGCTCTTGTAGGCCGGTCTTGAGGTTTGGATGGCAGAAGTTGTCATTTCATACGCCGCTTCACACGTGCAGATGTTTGTGTGGACAGAGTTTTACATGTTTTACACATGTAAGCATGAGTAAACACGAGAAAAGCAGCAAAGTCTCGACAGTCTGACCTGCAGTGGACCAGGTGAAGGCATATACACCTCCACCCAAAACCTGAACTTCTCTCTTTATCAGCTTTGTGAGACTTGAGACGTCCCGTGAAGAGGTAAATACCAGCCAAGAAACGAAGCCTGTGGCCGACTTCACAACCCTCTGTGTGTTTTCAAGCGAGCGTGTGTGTTCATGCGGTGCACATGGCATCTGTCAGCTCTCAGCTCCTCCCACCTCACACGCATGCAGGCTGAGGAGGGAGAAAGCCAACTCCACACAAAGCCTCAGAAACTGGGTCACCACCTTCATAAAGTGGATGGGAAAACACAGTCAAACTCAGTCATGGCAACACGTTGACGGCAAATCTAAAAACGTGACTGAGACTCTTGCTGAGGAATGCAAGCGGCAAGGAGAGTGTGAAAGATTTACCAGAGTGAGAGGAACAGTTTTATAAGCTACGTTATAAGCTGGGCTCCCAGATCTTTTCTGTTTTTTTCAGACGCGTCTTCGATTTCATTGCAATCTTTCCAGCGGTCCCTTTTCCATCCAACAGTGTTTATTTTCCTTCGGAGTTATTGCAGTCTCCCTCTCACAATTCTGTGCGTCTAGCTAAACACACCACGACTGCGGTGCCAAATGTACCAAAGACTGGTTGCACAAGTGTGGTGGCCGTTTTAGGAGTGAAAAGTATACAACGTCCCTCTCCAAGATGGGAAGATTTCCAAGAAAGCGGTACTGCCTATTGCCATTTAACAACGGCCATCGGAGGGGCAGCTCGGCCGTTGAACGGCAACACATTTGCTGCATGCGTGCTGCAACGCTTGCCAATAATCAATCCACCGAAAAAGAGAAGATAATTTGACCCAGTGCGGAGGGCAAATTGAAATAATGGTGGCAAGGTGCCAATGAAGCCAATGGTGTTGGCACCTCCAGCCCACGCAGCATTTACAAGAGAATGTCTGGCGTTTATGCGCCTCCGGACATTTTCCTTGGCAGGATGAAAAGGCCCTCGTGAAACAGCGTGCAGACACATTGGACACTCAGACCTGCCACAGGCACGGTGGCTGATGGAAATCCTGCGTGCAGCAGGGAGAGCATCTCGGCAGGAGGCACCGCCTCACCGTCAACATGGTCGCCGGGTTTCAACGGCATCTCTGAGGATACGTGCTTTGTTTTCATTGAGGCTGGAAGTGCAGACCAAAGTAATGAGAGGCAAGAGAGAGGGAAATGAAAGACGAGAAGAGTGGCGGCAGAGGAAGAAATTGCCCGTTT
This sequence comes from Carapus acus, assembly GCA_900312935.1. Taxonomy (NCBI): domain Eukaryota; kingdom Metazoa; phylum Chordata; class Actinopteri; order Ophidiiformes; family Carapidae; genus Carapus; species Carapus acus. Next base: position 43,231 of record OMPJ01012121.1, read on the forward strand.
CCCCCCTGACGGTCATCCAGTCAGTTCATCAGCCTAAACTTGGACCCACCACATGCAAGTTGAGACGTTTTGGTCCACACAGCCACGCTTTGAGCGCACGGCAGACATCCAGTCGTTGCTGACCGGGAGAGCGGAAGAATGGGCATGACAAAAAATTGTACTTCACTGAGTTATGGGAGTAAAGAGATGCCGATGCAAGGACTGATGTGGATTGAGCCTATTACTTATCTGCACTTGATCACTTTCACCTCTGAACTGGAGCTACGCCTTCATTTTGTTGTGCCATGATTCTCTTGTTATGTTGCACAATGACAATAAAAGCATTCTATTCTATTCTATTCATAGCTTACGTGGTACCTGCAGGTCATTCCCAGGCCCAATTAGCATCCTGCGATAGCACAAGCTCACGCAGAATCCAAACCACAGATCTCCGGAGCTGGTGGGTCACACGGTAGTATTTCCTCAGGTATGGTTTTGGCATTGGCAGATACTCTCTTTTTAAGCAGTTTCAGGATTTTGCACAAGTCAACATTACTTGGACCGGAGGCGATCAACAATATCAAAGACTAATTGCTCACTGCACCATCCGGCCGGTGCAAAGTTGTAATACTTGACATCTTTGATCTTTGAAATAAACAGTCTTGTGTCTCTCCAGTTTTTTTTTGGATTTGTTAAAGACAGCAAATACCTGTCACAGCATCAAATACTGTAACATTACCTGCAGAGATACAAACTTGCACACATACTTTTTGCACAGTGGACAATAAGACTGGATCAGGAAATGTTCTGTCGTTAACTTTGAAACGTTCAATCTTTCAATGAAATCGTGGATGAACAGTTTAGAAATGATACTGTGTTTGTCCGTCGACGCTGTCTCCAGGTATTTCTCTGTGTCTCGCACCCAGCATCGTCTACAGCTCTTCCTCTTTCTTCTTTGTCTTCAACATGGCATAAGAATCGTTTTTGCATCATTTTGGAAAGTTTGTATGGGACCCAACATGCACTAAAACCATGTTGGAGAAATACAGTACCTGACCCGCTGAACTCAACCGCTGGCCAAAAACCTCCTGGGTTTTATTAACTTCACGGAGCAGACAGAGTTTTAACGAGCGGAGACAACAATCTTCACTCCTGCTGTATAAGAGAATATATACTGTGTATATACTGTCCATGAACGGTGGTCCACGTTGCTTGATGAAGGAGAGGCTGTTTGTCATTAACGATTCTCTGCTTTGTGCATCCTGCATCATCTCAACTGGCATCCATAAGTTTGGAAGATGAGACAGTCTATAGTTGATTCAGGTGTTGCGCGTGCATGACTTCTCCATCTCGTATATTTCAGCCTGCTGGCTGGTGTGCAGGCCTTGTGGTTTGAGCAGATGGTTATTTCCCCCTGAAGGTTCCAGCAGCCTCATGAAATTATCTCTGTCTCCCTGCCCAGTTGCCCTTTCCAGCTCTCCATGTGAGCTCAACCAAACATGCCCCCTGCCATTTGCTTTGATTTATTTATTCTTTACCTTTTGCATTGGGTCTGGTTCTCACCCCAACTCCTGAGTTTTAGATTAAAACATTTTGGCTGTCCAGCGGTTGGAAAAGGTGTTAAGCGACAGCAAGTGTGAGTAAATGTACCAGAGAGACAGGGGAGAGGTGAGCTGACGAGAAAGGACAGGGAAGTTGAGAGATTTGGAGGAATTAGGGAGTGAAAGTGAAATATGAGAAGAAAGAAAGACATAGATAGATAGAGATATCTCCCCACATTTGATATATGAAATGAGCTTCAGGTGGTTCATTTAGTGGAGAGCCGAATGCAGAAGACAGTAGAGTAACATCACTAACATCACTTACCAACTCAAACCTTCCGCATTTCCATAAACCTGTTTCACAAGGACTTGGGTCTGTGACACACTGTGACATGTGCAGATGGGGCTTGGCTTCCCTCAAGTGACATGTGATCGGCCCTTTTAAAATCAACTGATTCAGGCAACCAATGTGTTCAAATATAAGACACGATAAAAGGAGGTAACATTCTAGATGACAAAATTATAAAGAAAATTGAAAATAATTGAAAATAACCAAACCAAAGCAGATAAGAGAAGATAAAAACCCAAAGAGAATTACAGGCTTCTTCATCAGGTTAATGCAAATAGTTTTCCTTTTAAAAAATATACGCCTTGGATCCTGAAAATAAAGAAGTGGAGTGTGAAGTGGGCAGAGATGAGAGTCAGTAAAAAGTCTGTGCTCTGGTCAAAGTCTGTGTTGAAAAGCGGGACCCTGGTGGAAAAGGCCTCTGGCCGACACCAAGGAGGCAGTGGCCCTGAGGCTGAAGATCTCACAGCCTCACTCACAATCAAGGACAGCATTCATAAACGGATTGGTGCAGTAACTCATGTTCTGCAAATCCCCACACAAACACAATGGGTAGCTGAAGAAGCTCCAGGGGGCGCTGTCTGCACTCACCTTTACAGACATCATGAGAAACTCAGACATCACGGCACCACTGCCACTCCTCTTTATTGAGAAGGTATCATCTTGTCAGATGTAACAGTGACCAATAAGATGTTTTGCAACACTGGGCACACACACACGCACACACAAACACACACACACGCACACACACACACACACTTTCTGCACCATGATTTCTTCAGTCATCCTCCTCCCTTCATTTTATTGCCATTGGCAGTATAAGAGACTTTGATACTACAGACCATTTGCTGTGGTACAATCCATCTGTGGGCTTTGAGGATGAGGAATATTTCTCCAAGCTGCCTGAACTGTTCATGAGTCTCTGGGATTTATAAGTGAAACTCAGTCGAATATCATCTGTCATCTACAGTCATCTAGCCAGCCAGTTTCATTGGAAGAGCAGGTGTTCCTGAGATTTTTTGGCCATTGTGTGATGAACTCTGTTCTTGAGCGTGGAGTCTCAGAGAAAGACAGTAAATCTCCAAACAGAGGGGGACAATAGAGAGGGACAGCAGAAATACTTTTTTGCTTGCTGAATGAAAGCCAACATGCCGCTATGAAAATATCAATCTGTGAAAAGAGCCGGTTGGACTGCGCCATTTTCACCTTGACCACTAACAGTCTGTGTATCAGAGGGCTTAACAACAAAATAGAGTCTCAAAGACTCAGATTGTAGATTTTGGAATAATATGACTGAATAATTATTAATAGTAATAATAATATGATATGAATAATCCATAAGCAGTGGTTTACCAGAAATATAACACCTGTCATAGCTCGAAAGGGATCAGACCTGGAAACGCTACAGCAGCCCTCGTGTGTCTGGTGTGGAATTTTTGTAGACGGTCGAGCAATCAGTGATTTTTGGCAAGTTTCTATCAAATTAAGACGGTCTCAATGTCTTCATGGACACAGAGTGCAACATTGTGTCAGAATCTCTGCCTGATGGTCCTCACCCACGGGATTGTTGAGATCATCACGTGCCATGCTGGTCCTGCATCTGTTGGCCTGCACATGTTGCAGTGATTGAGAGCTGGATGTCGGCACATGGTGTGTTCCTGTGAACTCCACTGTGCTTCCTGTCGTAGGATCGGCAGCTTCATGAATCTTGTGTGACCCGTTCTTCTACTATTTACATAACTTTTGCCTTGCCTCACATTAAATGAGTAACAACTGACGACATCAGCATTTTTAAAATGGAAACTCTGTCATGTCCCCACTGTGACACTGTCAACGACCATGAGCACAGAGTCTGGATCATGAAACCGTCAACAATATTCATAAACAATACGGTTAGTAATGATCTGTTAGAGTAAGGGTTAGTATGTTTGTAAGTTTGTATTATTTCACTTCACTTATTTCAGCCGCCTCACATCCAGGTTCAGGTTTGCCTATTTAAGTGGGTACACTCAGTCACTACAACGCAAAGCGTGATGGCCAGTTGACTGCTACATAACATGTCTGTCATGAGAAGACGTTAACAATTCAACTTATGGCCCTGCCTTCATTCTCACTCTTGAAAACACAAGTATTTGTTTTTTTTATTCGTTATTTTTATTAACAATGTGAATTGCTGTAAGGACAATTAAGATTCCCGATTCCTGACTTTGACAGCCGACATCATCCTTAAGTGCTAAGGAAGGGATATGGCCTTAAGTCCGTGGAACCGTTCAATATCAGATTTTGAAGAAATGTTTTATTTCTCTTTTGTCGCAACTTCAAAAACCAGAGTCGCTTTCCTTGAGCGGTAAGGGTTAGGGTTAAGCTTTTCACATAAAAGTTCAATTTCCAGGCAGTCATTTAATGCTGTGCTTTTGCCGGAGGGAGCCTACCAATAACCCCTCCGTCTGCTACAGAGTATGATGCTAAGTGAATGTGATAGAATAACACAATACATTTAGAGTAGAATGGCGACTTGGATCATCTGTCAGGACTTGCGAGTTCCCTTACTGGAGTTCTCTTACTACCTCAAGATGTGTCAGGTCAGCGACGTGTGCTGAGAGAATGAAATCTGCTTCTCACTCGAGGGGATTCAAAGGCTCACAATAATCAGACATGCTGCCGTGCGCATTTGTGTTAGTTGAAAGTCTGACCTAACTCTGTCTGCTTCTTCTTATGTAAATTGTAATTACACAACCGGGTCAGTCAGGCTAACCCCTGTTAATTCACACAAAACGGATATCTGATTAATCATTTCAGATTTTTGTTGAGTTGCAAAGTCTAAATCCTCTTGCAAGTACTCCAACATCAACGTCTGGAAAAGCTCTCACTGGTAGACCCAGGTGGTTTTGCTGTGCAGGTACACGAGAACATGACAGAATAACAACTTCCCATCCATCTACACAATATGGAGGAGTGATCCAGCAGGTTCTGGTGGGTGTGCAATGTCTTTAGATGACAGCAAGCCCTCGCTACCATTAGGGCAAAGGTGACGTGACACAGAGTGCTGGATTATGCAATGCCGTCATAAATGTGCATGTTAATCTGTTCGACAGTTGCAAAATTTATTCCACTACTGCAAGCTTGCACGTAATAAAACCAGATTCGATGACATGAAATACACGTTTGAACTTTACAACAGTTCTGAATTCTGTAATACATTGAAGATTAAACAATTCCGATGAAACCGTTAGCTAACAGGCCAAGGAAGGATGACAGTATGTGAGGTAGTGCAAAAAAAGGAGGGAGCAATCACGATGGTTGGCCTCCAGCCAATGCATTTGGAAAAGTATGTGAAACTTGAGTGAATAAAGAAAATGCCCACACCTCAGTGGCTAAACAAAAACATATATAGTAGATGATTGCATGAGCTGCTCTAACAGTGACTTAACCATGTACACCATGACCTCTGAGGTTCCTGACCAGTACGAAAGTTTGGCCTGCTCATGGGTCAATTTTTACATTGCCCTGAAACACTAGCGAAACTATCTGCAAAGTCATTACCAACCACATCCAAACCATACATGGATATCTTCCTCAAATATTTGTTGTTTTCTAGGAGCAACAGAACACTTGATCTGATTTATCAGGACGTGATGTTCCAGTAAATCCAGATGACTTAGAATTCCTTGCAAAGAGTAACAAATAAGTTAAAAACTTCTATCCATGACAAATGGATTTTTTGAACAATTAGCTACTTTGGGACAACAGGGAGAATGTGTGGCGGAAAGAAATGTGACATTTAGTCTTGTGTTTTTGTTGGAGTGACGTGTCAACTGGAAACACGTGTCTCCTAAAAGGCCTTGTTGGGCATGTGCACTTCACCATGGAGAGAATGACCAACTTCATGTTGTCCATTTACATCAGTGAATCCACTCCTTTTCCACACAGACTTTGTTTGACGTCACAAAGGTCTGCATTGAAGCTTTGTTTGAAGCAACACTCCACTAAATTGTTGCAGCGTGCTGTCTTGAGAGGAGGCCGTCATACCAATTCCGCCTCTTCCTGTTGCTGCCTTCAGGTGCTGCGTCAGCAGACCATCCTTCTCCTCCTACTTCTGTCCTTCCAATCATTTATCGAAACACCCACTGCCCTCATGTCTTCCTTAGTGACATCCATGAACCATCTAAGAGGTCTTCCTCTTATCCTCCTGCCTGGCAGCTCCATCTCCAACATCCGACTGTCCACTGTATTCACCATCTCTCCCCTGCACATGACCAAACCACCTCAGTGTTGCCTCTCTGACCTTCTCCCCAAATTACTCCGCCTCAGTTCTTCTTATGAGTTCATTTCTAGTCCTGGTTACTCCCAAAGAGGACCTCAGCATCTTCATCTCTGCCACGCCCATCTCAGCCTTCTGCCTCAGAGCCACTGTTGCTAAACCATACATGGTGGCAGGTCTCAGTACCATCTTGTACAACTTTCCCTTCAGTCCAGCTGCTAATCACATCTCACGTAGCACTCCTGACACTCTCTCCTCCATGCCACCCTGCTGGCACTCTATCCTTAGCCTCGCCTCCTCACTATTCATTGCTCGAAACGGTTGACCCAAGGTATTTAAGGTCTTCCCTCCTCAATACCTCTACTCGGAGCAACATCACCAGTCTAACTGCCTCACTCTAATTCGTACACCTGCCCTCTGTCTTACTCATTCCTCTGCTCGCAAGTGTAAACATTGTACAAATTCAATTTCTTATTTCAATGACTTCAAATGACATGTATTCGTGTTGCAGACCCAGATAAAAGCATAATCAATATCCATACCCTGGATGATAAAGCATTCGGGCTTTGACTACAATGTTACTCTGTCACATATTGGTATTGAGAGGGAAATATCGGTGAAAGCTTCCTCTCCTTTGGTGTCAAAATGACGGTTCGGGCAAAGTAGCTCTATCACCTCTCTGAGGGGAAAATTTACAAGAATGCAATAACTTCAATGCAATGCCTTCACTTCAAGAATGAATGTATTGAATTTCTTGCTATGTTGCCTGCTACGAACCCTGCACTGTCCAAAGTCAGTATATTTAGTTGAACCTGAGGAGCAAGACAATTCAAAGCAATGAAACAAACTCATTGGTCCTTTACTTCCTTGACTGTTAGTCCCACTTTCTGCCTCAGCCAGATATGTCAACACCCGTATGGTGATTATATGAAACATTTCAACACAGTTTTGTCCCATAGAAATGAAACTTTAACCTCATTTGCAAACTAACGAAACTAGACCACACTGTGTCAAGAAGTGAGTACAATATATCAGGCGCAAACCTATGCTGAACCGCAGTGACTACCATGATGGGAAACTGATCTCTCATTTCATGTTTTTTCTTCTGTTTTTGCTTTCTTGTGGTGAGGAGGTACTGTAAATCATGTCCTTTATACCTCCGGTCGGGGGTTCAATGACTCACCACAGAGTGGGAGGAGAGCATGATGGGAAAACCATGACGAGGTCTCACTTCAGTGGGTCACAAAGGGAGACTGAGAGAGCTGGGGAGAATAGAGGGCTCTGTAGGAAGCAAGCAAGTCTTCAATGTGGTAGAATAACAGATTGGAGAGGTTGAAATATATAGAATTATAGACGCATTGGGGTGTAATAGAAAATTATAGACACATGGAGCTGTCACATCCCTTATTCAATTCAATTCATTTTTATTGATATAGAGCCAATCATAACAGGTCATCTCAAGGTGCTCTATGAGATGGAGCAGCCGGCAGGAGTTGGCCGCTCCCTTGAGGGTTTGTACCGTAAAAGCAGATCATCCTTCCCGACCTCGGGTCCCTCAGGTCTTCCTTCACTACATCTATGAACCCTCTCGACTTCTTTTCCGCCTACCTGCACTTCCATTCTCCAACATCCTCTATCTTTCCTCTGCACATGGCCGAAGCATCTCAATCTGGCCTCTCTGAACTTATGTCCAAAATGCTCCACTTTCGCTGGACCTCTGATGCGCACCTTCAAAATTCTGTCCGTATTCATGGTTCAACTACGATGAAAAAAAAATTGAGGGGGTGAGGCAAAAATGTCTTTGACTCACCCCATCCCTTCTCTCAGATTTAGAATCGCCTCTGACTATAAGATGTAACCATAAGGATGAAAATGTGATCATTCATTTAACAGATGGTCCGCGAGGTTTGCCAGTTTCAAACTCCATATATGGACACTGAACCGCCCTCAAATCACCCCCAGAGGTGTTACATTTCGCATCCCTTTCATCCATTCCAGGACACCTATGTGTACCGAATATGTAGAGGACAACTGCATTTCCAATCCTATCTCAATTACTTGTTCAGGAAATTCAGAACATTTCCTATGGAATCTTATTAAGAAAAAATTTAATGGCTTCATATCAAGCAGTAACTTAACTTTTGCGTCTTCCCGAAAAAACAACATTGAGGGAACTTCCTTACAAACCTCCCTGCTTGCTTTCAGCTGTGTTGTCCGACATGAGTATGACAGAGCTTCTAAACCATCCGTTGCAGTGTACACATACATGGAAAATGCGAAAACTACTACATGTTAATTCCTGAAACTTTTGGTCATCAGAGATGATAAAATTCAGTATTTTTTCATCAAGCAAGCACGAAGCTAAGAATGTCAAATTGTCTGAGAAATGAAAGGCAGAGTGCAACCGCAGCGTAATGAGTTGACCAAAGCTACAGCTCAAAAACGTCTCAGCAGTAAAAGTAGAAGATTCAAAATTGCCCAAGCTTCAAAATTGTTGGCCGTGGGTGCATCCTTGAGACTGTGCGAGAATGTGCGATTGCACACTGATGAGTGTTGATTAATTCAGGTTTCTTTCACCTGCTTGATTACAAGGATATGTGGCACGCAAATTGCTAACATATACTCACATCGGTGCAAATGCCTGCGCAATATTTGTAGTTGTAAGTGATTGATAGTACGGGTAAATATCACATAAAATGACATCTGTTGGCTGTGCTGATGTACTGTATATTTTGAGGGGCAACAATTTGCCCTGCAATACATCTTGCAGGGAAAAGCAAATAAATATGATTTTTATTCATCGTATTTTGAGGGGGTAAGAATTTGCCCACCAATATATTTTGCTGGGGGCCGCTTTGAAATATGAGAAGGGCTGCACCCGGCCCGAGGGCCGCAATCTGCCCACTGCTGGCCAGCCCATCTCTTTCAAAATCATGCTCTAGTTATTTATGTTACTTTTAGGGGGCAACAATTTGCCCAACAATATATTTTGCTGGGAAAAACAAAGTCATGTTCTTTTTGTACAGTAGTTGCTGTGAAAATGACTTTGACAAGGCTGTAAGCTGTACTATACACGAGGTATTTGGAGATGGGCACTTGATTGATCTATTGACCTGGTGATCCAGGAAATGTAACTTAATTACCAGCAGTGTTGGGCAGTAGCGGCGTTACAAGTAGCGAGGTTACTAGTTGAACTACATTTCTCAGTAGCGTGGTCGTAACGTTGCTGTTTTCAAAATCAAATAGCTTTTAAGTAGTGAAACTATTTTACTGATCAAATAGCGCGGTAGCGTCCGCAGAAGCTATGTTTTCTCAGGTATTTCTAAACCTCAAACGCAGCAGAGCTTTTGCTGCTTTTTTTTTGTTTTGTTTTGGTTTTTTTTGCTTTATTTAAACAGACGGGAGCACAGGCCTGCACATGCGCGTGTAGCCAACAGACGCGATTCCGTGTCACGTCACATACCTGTCCTGCTGCTGGTGGGAACGAGTGCGCAAATGAGGAGGAAAACAGAGGAGGCGGGAGAGAGTTCTGTGTCGGCGGAGTCGCCATGGCCCTACCTTGCTAAGTTTGTGACTTTAACTTAATCATCAGAGAAAAAAATATGTGTTCAGATGCTTATTCTGCAATTTCAAAACGAAGCTGCTCTCAACGTCCAAGGCGACAAACACAAATTTAAGGACACACATTTAGGTGATTCCCGAAGCTAACACAACAATCGCCGGCTA
>OMPJ01012124.1:0-30919 GCA_900312935.1 Carapus acus
TGAGGAGGTTGACACCCCGGAAGGCAGCCGGCCGGGAAGGTGTGTGTCCACAAATGCTGAAGGCGTGTGCTGCTGAGCTGGGGGAGCCCCTCCAACGCATCTACAACCTGTGCTTGCGGCTGGGGAGGGTCCCAGCACTGTGGAAGACGTCATGCATCATCCCGGTGCCCAAGAAGCCACACTCGGCCGAGCTGAATGACTTCAGGCCTGTCGCCCTGACGTCTCACATCATGAAGACCCTGGAGCGGCTGCTACTCCATCTAATCAGGCCACAGGTCTGCCACGCGCTCGACCCGCTGCAGTTTGCCTACCAAGAGAAGGTGGGGTGGATGATGCCATCCTTTATCTCCTGCTCAGGGCTTACTCTCATCTGGATAAGGGCAGTGGCGCTGTGAGAATCATGTTCTTTGATTTCTCCAGTGCCTTCAACACCATCCAGCCCCTCCTACTGAGAGACAAGCTGGCAGAGATGAGCGTGGAACCCCACCTGGTGAACTTGATCACAGACTATCTTACCGGGAGACCGCAGTTTGTCAGGCTGGCAAACTGCGTCTCGGAGACTGTGGTCAGCAGCACCGGCGCACCACAGGGGACTGTACTCTCCCCTGTCTTGTTCACCCTGTACACGTCTGACTTCAAGTACAACTCGGAGTCATGCCACATGCAGAAGTTCTCTGACGACACTGCATTCGTGGGGTGTATCAGGGATGGTCAAGAGGGGGACTACAGGCACCTGGTGGCTGACTTTGTGGCATGGTGCAGGGAGAACCATCTGCAGTTGAACACCTCCAAGACCAAGGAGATGGTGGTGGACTTCCGGAGGACCAGGCCTGAGCTGCAGCCTGTCTCAATTGGGGGGATCGATGTGGAGGTGGTCCGCACCTACAAGTGCCTGGGACTGCAGCTGGACAAGAGACTGGACTGGACGGCCAACACGGACTACCTCTACAAGAAGGGGCAGAGCCGGCTCTACTTCCTGAGGAGGCTGCGTTCGTTCAACATCTGTGGGAAGCTCCTGCAGATGTCCTATCAGTCAGTGGTGGCCAGCATCCTATTCTATGCGGTGGTGTGCTGGGAGGCAGCATCAAGAAGAGGGATGCTGGACAAGCTGGTCAGGAGAGCGGGCTCTGTGGTGGGCATGGAGCTGGAACCCGTGGTGTCACTGGCTGAAAAGAGGTCACTCGACACACTACTGGCAATCATGGACAATGTCCACCACCCTCTGCACAGCACGCTCATCCAGCAGAGGAGCTCGTTCAGTGGCAGACTGCTGTCTCAGCCCTGCTCTACAGACAGGCTGAGGAAGTCCTTTGTGCCCCGGGCCATACGACTGTTCAACGCGTCCCAGTGCTGGCAAAGCAAGGCCGACCACTTCGACTGGTCTGATTTGAGTCGATTTTGATTTGATTTAATTTAGTTTGATTTGATTTAACTGATTTGATTTGATTTGATTCGATTTGATCCTGGTGTTCTGGTGACGGGCTATCTCTGTCTGTAAGCTACTGGATGCTTGAATTTCCCTCCGGATTAATAAAGTATCTATCTACCTACCTACCTACCTAAAAAGATGGTGGCTAAACCTGTGCACACAATGAGAGTTTCACAGACCATCACCTTTCACTAACAGATAAATTGCATGTTTCTGCATTCACGTATTGCTGCCTGGGAGTCAGCCTGGGTTGGTGTTCTCTTGCAGGTAGCCAACAGCTAACTACTAGGTTTCCACATGAAACTCATAAATTGGAACAAAATGACCATAATAACAACGCATGGTGGACCCTAGCTCATGTGACAGCCAGAACAACTAACCAATCATGTTATGTTTGTGGCATCATTCCACATTCAGCTACAGAAAACATTGTGTTTAGGCCTGTACCTTTGTTGGCAAATTAAACAATTTATGTGTTCCAAGATTTAGCGATTGCTCTCAACAGAATGGTCGCACAATTGTGGCTGACTGGCCGTGGATTGGAACCTGGCCAGAGGCTCTGACATGGAGAAATCCAGTCAATTTTTTTAAGCAAACCTATGCATTGTGTGTAGCATAAGCAATGGTGCACAGGGTTCACCGTCCCGGGGAGATGGGGCGAGAACTAGGCCTGTTTTTCCATTTACCACGAACGCCAAGTAGACCACAGCTGTATTTGGGATCTGCATTAAAGTGCAAACACGTTGTTGACATTGCATGTATTCTAAATTTGACAAATTGTACCAGAGACTGTGGTTCCTATCAGTCAGGAGGGACTTGGTTTCTAATATTGGATCTAACTGCTCTCCTAAGGACATCACCTTTGTGTACTTCTTCAGGACATTGCAGTGGCACCAACAGAGCTGGGATATCCCTCACCCACCAACGTGGTGTGGACGTGTGGAGGAAGGTCATACCTGTTCCTCCCAGCGGGGTGGACAGGAATTTGCCACCTCTCATTCCTCCTGCTGCCTTGCTCCGGACACATGCCGTGTTTATATTTACACATATCTACAGTTTATATAAGCCAGATTAAATTTTAACCTTGTCACTAGCACTTTACTGTACTGTGTACTCTGTATCTGTACCTATCTCCGTCTCTCTCTCTCAACTAAACTGGCCGAGGCAGATGGCAACCCACCTGCAGTCTGGTCAACCGAAGGTTTCTTCCCACAGAAGGGGAGTTTTTACCTACCACTGCCATCTAGTGCTTGTTATGTAGGAAATATGTTGGGTCTCTTTCTGTAACGTTATCTTTGAAAACACATTGAAATAACTGCTGTTATGATTTGGCATTATACAAATTGAACTGAATTGAACCTGACCAACATATACAATGAGCTCACTAAACCCCAGGATGACCTGCATCAGGCCAACTTGAAAAAGTCAGAGGGAGTAGGATGGGACCGTCTGACTTGGCTGACGTCAGAGGCCTGGTGGTCTGTGGTGTTGAAGTTTGCAACAACCATTTGATTATTTCATTACTTTTATGTGTATTCACTTCATGCATCTTGCCTTGCTTACGCACAATATTAAACAAATATATCCAATCTGCTGTTGTCTCTACATACAAAGAACTGCACCAAGAAGACGACAACTTAAAAGAAAACTATACTTAATGCTGTTATTCTTTGATAAGCTCAGTGGTGTGACTACTGAAAATGCCTTAGTGTAGAAGGTAGTGGACTGATCTATTGCTTATAAATGAAAAACGGGGGAAATGTTGGAATAAGCCTCTTTACATATGTATTCATTCATTTATTAGTCATGTTATCAAGCTTCCTTTCATATGTATTCATCTATTGCCCATTCATGTCATTAACACACCTCATCTGCGTTTCTCGTGGGACACTTTGGGAGTTTTTCACGTTCTGTGGCAAACAGTCTTTACCTTATCATAGGAGGAGTTTCTCATGCTCCGTGCCTGCGACTCTGCCCTTAAGTGCACATTGTAAGAAGCAACCAATGGGGGAAATGATTTATCTGAAATGTATTTTGCCTTGCCACCTGCTTGCAAGGGCGAGCATGCCAAAGAGAGTTCGGCAGACCTTTCATGCTCCTCGACTGCTCTTCCCTTGCAAGCAACAAAAAGAGTACTCCGTCTGTGGTGTGATTCCTCCGAACCAGAGGCATATGACACCTGCTGTCCCAACTGGTACCTCGGGGCTGGGGACGTCTTAACATTCCCTGCAGCCTCATGTCTTCTTTGGGATTGCAGCAGCATTCTGCGTGCCCCTTTCCACATCCTCTGACACTGCTGGATGAAAGCCTTGGCCGATGGACGGGAAACCTCCCTCTCTTCGACCTGAAACAGAGGAGGTTGGAAACCATTAGCACATAGGAATGTGGAGAAGCCAGTGGATGAGGAGACCAGGATGTTATGGGCATATTCCACCCAATCTAACTGGGTGGACCAGCCGGGTCTATAAAACAAGGAATAGTTAAATCGGGCATTAAAACAATGACCACCGGGCCTGTCTCGCATGCAGTCTCTTGGCAGAGCACAAGTACTCTAAATTCGGTCGGTCCAGGCAATGAATGGCTCCTTGGTGCCCTCCAGCTATTGTCGCCACTCTTCAAGGGATGGTTTTACCACTGACAATTAACAGTTCCCAATGTCATAGTTCCTCTCCGCCAGCAGTAACCAATGGGAAAAAAAGACACATGGGTGCACTCTGTGGTCCCTCTCTGGTCTCTGGGGATCTCCTCACATCCAGGGCTTCCACCTCCACAATGAATTGTCTCTTGGGGTCAAGCATGGCCACAACAGGGGCAGAGGTGAAGCTTTCCTTTAACATCTCAAATGCGTCGGCCGCCTCATGACTCCACTGGAGCTCTCGCTTGGTGGACATTAGGGAAGTTAGCAGAGCTGCAATACAACTGTAGTCTCAGATGAATCTCCTGTACAAGTTGGCAAATCCCAAGAAACGATGGAGTCGTTTTCTGTCCTCTGGCACTGGCCACGACTTAATGGCAGAGATCTTTGCAGGATCCATATCCACGCTACCCTGTTGGATGATGTTAAAAAGAAACGAAATCACAGAGGCGTGAAAGTCACACTTCTATTGACGTACAAGGAATTGTCCAACAGTTGTTGTAACACCAACTTAACCTGGCGAATGTGCTCCCCTAGAGACCTGGGAAAAATCAGGATGTCATCCAAGTAACCAAACACAAACTTATTTAAGATGTCTCCAAATATCACTTATCAACGCATGGAACACTACAGGGGCATGGGTGAGTCCAAACGGCATCATCAGGTATTCATAGTGTCCGCTGGGGGTGTTAAACGCAGTCTTCCACTCATCTCCCTCCCTAATGCGCACCAGGTGATAGGCATTCCTCAAGTCCAACTTGGTTAAAACCGTCACTCCTTGCAGGAGTCAGTTTCCTTCTACCCATCCTGATTCTGGATGCCATGGCCTGCTGGATGTATTCATTCATGGCCCCCCTCTGGTCCAGAGAGAAAGTAGAGGCGACCATGAGGCGGAACCGCTCCCGGTCTCAGTTCAATGGCATGGTTATATTCCCGATGCGGTGGCAATGAGGTAGCTTGGACCTTGCTAAACACAGTGAAAAGTCTTTATAATCACCGGGGACCCCTTTCACATCACCAGGGTTCACAGGGGCAGCTGGTCTCAAAGGTGACACAAAACATTGCCTGTGACATGCCTTGCTCCACTCTACTACTCAATGGAATAGTCAGCCACTGATCTATCTCCCTGTCTCAAGGTCACGGTACCACTTGATTATGCGGTGGAACTTGTCTCAAAGACAAAAACCTTCCTTAGTTAGAGACAAAGGAATCATAGGACGCACAAGCCAGAAAGTTGCGCTCTCACTCTGCTGTTCCCCACGTGCAGGCCCTACTAGTCAGGTGGTTGATTACATAGGCAAACTTTGCTGCATCCGAGGTGAATGTAAGTGGCTGTAATGAAAATAGCGGCGAACAGTTTGTAAGGAAAGGGCCCATCGACTCCCTGTCCCCTCAAAATTGCTCAGGACCCTACATTCTGGGTGTCTGGACGGAAAACGCACAGCGCCGGAAACGGAGGCAAGCGCGGACAGGCCTCCACAATCTAGGGAACACTTAACCCATCGACTATCCTCTCTAGGTGCAATTCCAGGGCCCCTAAACCATCCTCTGCGGTCAGGTGCACTGGGTTCAACATGTCCAGATTGTTCTATCACGAACCAAGCGGGGAACCCAAAAGCACACATGCTCACACGGAAGCTTCGCTTAGTCAAGAGTTCATTCGCACAGCACAACGGAGATAGGGCCAAAGGGAGGGCCAAAGCCTGAGTGCTAGGCTAAATGTTGACACAGGGAAACTGATGTTAGGGCACGGCAACCGAGAAAGAAACACAGGCAACACAAACACGCCGTGAAAACAGGCGACAGGTCAGCTTGGGGGGACAGGAGAGCAGGACAAGACAAAGGGCAGGCAAAGGTCACAATACCAGATAGCAGGCAGGGGCAAATCAGAAAAGCAAAAGACAAGGCGATCCAGGTGGGCAGAGGACACTAGTGATGGGTCTGACATCACTGAAACCTTGACGCATGCGCCGAGCAAGCAAGGCAAAACCCTGTGTCGGTGCACGCATCACTTTGCGACAAACCACGTGACCGATACACTTTGCGTGTCACTTTGTTTCGAACTGACACGTGCCAAATTGTGTTTAAAATCGGGAAATGTATTGCTATGCTTGTGGGTTTTGTTGGATAAAGATAGTCCACGTTGTTTGCTTTTCATTGGTTTTTGGCTTGTCAACCATTAATCAAACAAGAAAGAGGAAGTTTTGTGCCGTGTGGGATCATTTTGATCTTATCACGGAGGATAACGTAAATCATTTTTCCATTCTCGTTTCCACTATTGATAATTTTTGTTTTGGGTTATTCCAATTTCTTTCTGAAGAAAATTGAATTGGTTTACAAGGGTCAACTTTTATTTCTATTGTAGGTTAGATGTAAGATTTGCTCCAAGGAGCGGTCTGACAGTAACCATAGCACTTCCACCGTACTGAGTTATCATCGTGCCCGGCATGAGAGGGAAGATCCAGATTACACTCCCGTGAGCAGCCCTGGTGTTTCCAGAGAGCAGGCGATTGATGAGGCTGTGGTGAACATGATCATTACAGATTGTCAGCTGCTTAGCTTTGTGGAAGACCAGAGGCTCTGAGCACTGCTCAAACTCCTTGAACCCTCATATGTACTACTAAGCAGAAAGGTACGTGAAACAATCTGATGAATGGGTGATATGCATGTTAACAAAGGTAATGCACGTTATGTATTGTCATTCATTTATCTACTCCACTTGTGTTGTTAATTGTGGGCTATCAAGACCATGATTAGCCAGAGATATGAGGAGAAGGAGCAAGGTAAAAAGGAGTTGCAGAGTGCTGTTGCTGTCAGCCTGACAGCTGACATGCGGACGTCAGTAAACATAGAGGCTTACCTGGCTGTGACCTGTCACTATGTCACCAATGAGTATAACAAACTTTGTACGCCAATGTTGGAAGTGGGACACTTCCCTCAACAGCACGCCTCTTGGCCAGAGCAAAAAAAAAACTTGATGAGGGAGTGGACCATTGCAAAGAAACTGACATATCTGAAAAACCTGGGGCTGCAAATATGATTGCGTGTGTCAAGAAGCTCAAACTCAGGCACACTATTTGTTAGCGTATTCTCTTAACTTAACAGTTAGCCGGCTGGGTGACTGTCAGCTTATTTCAGGTGACTGAAATGAGCGTAATTCTAAACCGACGCACGCGACTTAACAACCAATTCACGTTTTCAACAGATTCTTGCCACTAAGTGACGCGCCCCCTGATAAATCAACTCCGATAGCTAAAGCAACCATGAAACCAATTCTTATTATCGGCAGCTCCGTACTTAGAAACATGGAGGTAGCGACACCAGGCGCTATAGTCAAATGTATTCCCCGGGGCCAAAGCGGGTGACACTGAATCGTATCTAAAACTATTTGCGAAGGACGATTGTGAATTTGTGACAGTGACACCCAGCTGCACCAGTCCGAGGTCACAAAAATTAAAATTCTTTATGTAGATATGCAAAAACAATATCGGATTAAGTAATTTTCTCTGGGCCCGTACCAAATCTATCCAGTGACGTTATGTTCAGCCGCACGTCGTCATTTAACTGCTGGCTGTTGACATGGTGTCCACTTAATGACGTAGGCTTCATTGACAATTGGCCCACTCTTTGGGGAAAACCTGGTCTAATTAGGAGAGACGGCATTCATCCCACTTTAGATGGAGTAGCGCTTATTTCTAAAAATGTTGCTGAGTTTACAAATTCATGGCGATCCAGAACTGAGACCAGGAAGCAGAGCTGCAGTCCTACACGCCTCTCTGCACCTCCATTGGAGCAGCCACCCACCCAACACCAGCTGAAATCCTCCTTGCCGAAAACAAAGACATGAGGAGTCATACATAGGAACTCAATCATACCTCCCACCGCAATTGCTCCCACACGAAGGGATACGCAAATTCAATGTGGATTACTTAACATTAGATCTCTATCCTCTAAGGCCGTATTGGTCAATAATTTAATATCTGAACGCCAATTTGACATATTATGTCTTGCTGAAACCTGGCTGCGTCCAAACGAGTACGTCAGCCTAAATGAAGCCACTCTTCCCAGTCACGTTAATACATTGCTCCAGACAGCGGCCGAGGAGGAGGGGTTGCATCCATCTTTGACTCAAGCCTCCAATTCAATCCCGGTCCCAAAGCGCATCACAAGAAAGCGTTGTCCTTACTCTGTCGAACCCAACAAGTAAAGCGTTCCAACCGATCCTGTATGTCACTGTGTACCGGCCCCTGGGCCCTTACTCTGAGTTTCTAAGGGAGTTCTCAGAGTTCCTATCATCCCTAGTTATCAAGACAGAAAAGGTGATTATAGTGGGAGATTTTAACATTCATATGGATGTTGAGACCGATAGCCTTAGAAATGCCTTTCTCCCATTGCTGGACTCTACCGGCTTCTCTCAAATGGTTACTCAGCCGCTCATCACCTTAATCCCACTTTCAACCTTGTTTTAACTCACGGCATTGACATTGAGAACCTTGTGGTCTTCCCTCATAACCCTCTTCTTCTAGACCACTTCTTAGTAACCTTTGAATTCCGTCTGCATGATTACAAACTTCTTCTTATAAAGCCAACCCTTGATCCAGGGATCTTTGCTAACTACAGACCTATCTCTAACCTTCCTTTCCTCTCCAAGATCCTGGAGAAAGTTGTTGCTGAACAGCTATGCGATTACCTGCAGAGAGATAGTTTATTCGAAGAGTTTCAGTCAGGTTTCAGCACCAAGATGGCACTGATGAAGGTCACAAATGACCTGCTAATTGCCTCTGATTAAGGTCTTGCTTCTGTGCTTGTTGTACTAGATCTCAGTGCCACATTCGACATCACTGACCATCAAATCCTTCTACATAGGTTAGAAGATCTGATTGGCAGGCTTGTCTTAGGAGCATAAAAGCATGGATGACACGTAACTTTCTGTTGCTCAACGCAGACAAAACTGAAGTTGTTGTTGTTGGTCCAAAGCACCTCAGAAAGTCTTCATGTGATGACATTGCTACTCTGGATGGATTTACCTTGGCCTCCAGCACCACCGTAAAAAATTTAGGAGTCATCTTCAATCAAGACCTGTCACTAAATGCCCACATTAAACTAATGTTAAGAACCAACTTCTTTCACTTATATACAACATTTCTAAGGTTAGGCACATGCTGTCACTAAAAAAAGCTGAAATGCTAATTCATGCCTTTGTGACCTCTGGTCTGGATTACAGTTATTCCTTATTCGCAGGCTGTAGCAACAAGACACTGGAGCCTCTCCAACTGGTTCAGAATGCTGCAGCACGTATACTGACAGGAACTAAGAAAAGAGATCACATCTCACCCGTGTTAGCTTCTCTTCACTGGCTGACAATAAAATCGAGAGTAGAATCTAAAATCCTTCTCCTGGCTTACAAGGCGCTCAATAATCAGGCACCATCGTACCTTAAAGAGCTGATCATGCCTTATCATCCAACGAGAGCTCTTCGATCCGAAAGCGCCAGGTTATTGGTGATCCCCAAAATCAGTAAGAGTAGAAGGGCAGGACCTTTACCTATCAGGCTCCTGTCCTGTGGAACCATCTTCCTGCTTCAGTCCGGGGGGGCGGATACCCTCACTACTATTAAGAATGGGCTAAAAACTTTCCTTTTCAATAAAGCTTGTAGTTAGACTAAAAACTATGCGACTAGAAACAGATGACACACTGAGCTCCCCTCTCCCCCTCTTCCTCAGTCTCCTCTCCCTCTCCACCTCACTTGCACCCATCCACCCTTACCTGCATCCCTGTCTGGTAAATGCATGTTACTAATTGGGCTTCTTCCTCAAAGTGTTTTCCTATGCTTTATTACCCCGTAGCTGGCAGCTAGAACACCACCAGTAATGACGGACCTCCGAACATCTGGGTCCTGCTCCTGGTGCTGCTGTGCATCCCTACACCTGTGCATCCCTACACCTGTGTCTGTCTCTCTCTGCCTCTCTATTTCTCTCTCCTTCCCTCTCTCTCCCAACCCAACCGGTCAGGGCAGTTGACCGCCCACCTGTAGCCTGGCCTTCCCGAGGTTTCTTCCTTTGAGAGGAGGTTTCTCCTCGCTACTGTCGCAAATGGGGGAAGTGTTGGGTGTCTGTGTGCCCATCCCATAGCCCCTGACTGTTTACATGCTGAGGAGCATGACCTGCTCCATCCTGTAAATTGCCCTGAGATAACTCCTGTTATGAATTGGAGCTATACAAATTAAATTGAATTGAATTGAATTGAATTGAATTGAATTGAATTGAATTGAATTGAATTGAATTGAACAGTTCGAAAATCATGTGTCAAAATCGAAACACTCAGTCATATCCGTTATAAAATGCGCAGATTGTTATATTCTTTGGAACCAGTACTACAGCCAAAGAGAAGCTGGCACAAGTCCAACTTCAGATGGGAGGATGTTGGAAAAGTTGTATTGCATATTATCGAGTGATTTTCCATGACTGTCATATTTTGTGAGAAACCTAATCATTGAAGGACATCCTTTGCTCACACATAGCTTTGTTTAACCATGCAAATCACCAGTACACCAAGATGGGGTACCACACAACCCCGATGAATCCAGACATAAGGCACCGGACAACGCTGATGATTCAAGACATTCTGTCTACATTTCTGTCTACACAGTATTCTTGATCTTTTAAACATGAGAAAAATGTAACCACAATAATAACAAGTGACAATAAAATGAGGGAGGGCGGACAGAGCACTCAGAGAGCGTCCCTCCGTGCGTTCTCTCCTTGCGAGTAAAAGAAACACTAGCTGCTGTGTCGTTCTTTATTGATCGGGGTTAAACCCTGACAGAGGACCAGTGAAGAAATTACTGAATGAAGTTTCGAGGCAATGGAACAGTTTGTATCTAATGCTAGAACGCCTGGCAGAACAGAGGGAGTCTGTCCTGGTATCCCTGGACTCTTTAAAAAGTGAGATTCCGCCGCTCACCACAGAAGATTACAAAATCATAGAGGAGACACCCTGCGTGCTTGTTCCATTTAATCAAGCCACAGCGGAGCTGTCTGAGGAAAAAAAGAGTGTCTGGATCAAAAGGGATCCCAATGCTAAAAATGTTGACCACTCACTGCAACGTAATGCATCAAATGTAACCACAGAGACTGTGATTACTGTTGTGGAAAACCTAAGAAAAAGATTGCTAGAGACTGCAACCTTGCGTCATTAAGTGTCATGACAATTCCAACACTGCTGGACCCTCGATTCAAAAAGATGGCACTCTTCAGTGCATCCAAAGCTGACGATGTCGTGAAAAGACTCAAATCAGAGTGTGTGGCAGAAATGAGACAAGCTGCTCCGGCACAAATGAAAGATGCCCAAGCTGGACCCTCAAAACAATCATCTGCTCCCAGTTCAGCTATATTATGATTTTTGTATCATGTATATTTGTATTTCTATGTTTATGCGAATCGCTCAATGTGATAACCGTGAATTTGTAAACCAGATGCTATTTTTCCCCTTGAGATGACAACCCTGTGGCACCAGCTGGATAAGGAAGTGAACGAGAGCAACGCCAATTCAAATGTGACAACGGAGGCCATTATCAAAGTACAAAGATACCTGTCTGAGGTGAATATACCAAGATCACAGGATCCACTACAATATTGGAGAACTGAAAGACTAAATTTCCCAACGTTATACAAACTGGCAATGACATTTCTATGTACTGTACACTGTCCTCATCGGTGCCCTGGGAAAGGGTGTTCTCAAAAGCGGGAGAGATGGTTTGTAGACAATGCAATTGCCTTGGCTCAAAGATGTTGAAGCAGCGGATATTTCCAAATAAAATCCTGTAAATGAACCTTGTTTAGTGTGTTCTCAGTCTTTCCTGAAGTTGAGTGCAATGACTTTTTGAATCCAGCAGATGTCGTCATTAAGCGATCATCACATTTACATAAATGTTCTATCGCTTGCAGTGTGACTCTGAAGCGCTGAAATGCATGTTACTAATTGGGCCTCTTCCCTAGACTCTTTGCCCTGTGCTTTGTTTAACTGCAGCCGGGAGCTAGAACACGATCAGTAATGATGGACCCCCACATCCAGGTCCTGCTCCTGACTTGACTCCTAACTGACTTGACTTGGCTCTCCCATACTGCTGTACATCCCTACACCTCTCTCTCTCTCTCTCTATCTGTCTGTCTGTCTGTCTGTCTGTCTCTACTACATTCACATAGAAATACACACATAGAAAGCCAAAGCGATTGATTTTGATTTTCAAGACGCTTTTATCACACCACATTCCCATCCAAACACAGTGTACAAACTGTTACTATAAACCAGCAAAAAAATCAAGAACGACAACAATGAGCAAAGCATATTCAAACTTATTAACAGTCTGCCCCAGGTCAGGATCCTCATTTGGCCCCACTATCATTATGTCTTGCTCCTCCTCGCTCTCCTTGGTGCATCATCCTATGGCAGGGATTAAAGCAAAAACGCACACAAGCACCAGCACACAAATTAACGAATGAAATCACGCCAGAAAGTTTCAGTATCTCATCACCTCCTCTTTTGTTGATGTGCTCTTTCCACGAGGCAGTTACATTTTAACTTATCAATTTCTCTTCCGAGCAAAAATTCTTTGTTGACCCTGTCTTCTGTTATTGTCTGCCGTTCATTCGTGTCTATGTGCAGAATTTTATTTTCCTCTAGATATTTCCTGCCCACCACTAACATGAAATTTGTGATGTCAACCAACGAAATACCAAAACTAATTAACTCACCGTAACTTTTATTGGACACTGGAAACTGTTATCAATCCATCGTATGGGTGTCGATATATCTACGGGTGATACATACATACATGCTGATAAGCAGCCGACTGAACACTTAGTCAGCACCGAGGACTTGTAGGGAAAATCGAGGGGAGGGGTCTTGAAAGGGGTTGTATCAAATTGAACCTATAAGAGGGTCGTGCGAGCACGTTGACGTTATAGAGTATCTCAGGAATTTATAGGCCACACCAAGTCGGTAGACGGCGCGATCGTAAACTAGACAGACCCGGAGTCGATGAAAGGCACGCCCAACGGAAACAACGACCACGCTCGAATCGGGGACTGGTGTTTTCGCCGACTGTTACTGTTTTGGAGATGTCTTGCGTGCAGTCGTCGAGCAGTGCGCTTGATCGACTGGTGGCCAGAGGAACTTTCCCGCCTCACAAACGCACCAGTGTTTGCCGTAATCTTTTCGGGCCGGTGGATCACGACGGCCTACAGCGGGAGATGAAAGCGACATTGCGGGAAATATACGAGAGGAGCCAGCAGAGATGGAACTTTAGTTTTGAGACCAATACCCCTGTGAGTGGCAATTACGAATGGGAGGAAAGTCCTTTGGATAAAATCCCAATCTTCTACCATGAAAAAGTGCAGGTCGGTTGGACGCGGGTGATAGCCTCCAAAACGCACTCCTCGTTGGAATTTAATGGGACAGACGCCGGTCCTGGCAATGCACTAGAGCGCCCGGCGGTGCACGAATGCGGCAGCAATTCTTGCCTGGCCGAAGTAAACTCGGAGAATCACACAGAAATGATCAACTTCGGAATGCACACCGGCAGACAAGCCTCATGTGTTGGACGCAAGAAGATAGCCGTTGCCGACACTAAGAGTACATTCATCACAGGTGAACGCACGCGGTTGCGCAAAATCCTTGTTATTGGGAGTGGAGGGGTTATGTCACCATTATAAGCTACAATTATGGACGTAACAATGGTGTCCTGTTTCTTTCAGATTTTTTCATGAAACGAAAGAGGGCTGCTGACCTGAAATCCAACAACCTGAGCGCTTGCCACCTTTCCAAATGTCCA
Organism: Carapus acus; assembly: GCA_900312935.1. NCBI lineage: Eukaryota > Metazoa > Chordata > Actinopteri > Ophidiiformes > Carapidae > Carapus > Carapus acus. The sequence continues at coordinate 13,897 of OMPJ01012124.1, forward strand.
AAGTCTGTGGGACAAATATCAAGGAAGAGAATCCGCTGAAGGTACACGTTATTTTCGAAATCACTTTGTAGTGACAACGTGACCAAACGGTCCCGAATTACTGAGACATCGCGTGCCCAAAGGCAAAAAGCCCGTTTACCAATGAGACACGGCAAAACAAGCCAATTTGCACGTGACTTGGTGCTACACAAATGAGATTGAATTGAATTTTTCTTCATGAAGACAACACATTACTACAACATGCAGCAAATTGTGGTGGTTGGGTGGGTGACGTGACTTCAGTAAAATAGGCAGTTTCTATAGCGGTAATGACAGTAGTTGCCTTCGAGGCTGGGGGAGGGGAATGAGCGTCACCGCGTGGCGGAAAAGGGACTAAAGTAAAGAGTTACGCCTGCTGCTCCAGCTGCAGTCGCAGGTCCCCGCTTTGCAGGAGTCTGACCCTCCCCTACATGATGATAATTCGTGATTTCACGATTTTCGAGTTTAACATTTCCTCCATCTCCCCAGGTACTTTATTATTATTAATATTATTATTTTTGCAGTGCTGCGCATTTAAGGGTGAAGAGTCTCCCTGAATATTTTGCCGGAGAGGGCCAGGGAGGAAGGGGACCAACATTGGGATGGAGGGAGAAACTTGACTTGCTGCGCGGCTTTGGATCGTTGCCAGAGTGCAACCTGGACCCAGGAGAAGACCAGGGATTTTACAGTTAGGACAAACAGACAGAGGAAAAGCTTGCTAGAATCGACACAAATGCAGCAGTCGCTGCTTTTACGTACAGCCATTCAACAGTGTTAATATGTTAACCTCTGTGCAATCTTAAGATAACTTAAACTTTCTACACTGGCCGAAAGTGTTCCGCTTTATAGAGACATAGACTATATTTTCTCTGTTTAGATATATTTTTGAACTCTTGTAAATGTTTATTTTTAAGATTAATTTAACTTATGATTTATTTATGCTCTTTTGCTGTTGATGCCTTATTGTCTTAGTCAAAGGGTATGTTTTTATTATTTCCATTTTGTATCAAGATCTTGCAATCACATTGCTTGTTCCCTATTGTTCACACTTGAAAATGTTTCTGAGCCTTTTCATCCCATGCAGCTTTACTGTTGCACACAAAAGTAGACAATAAATGCGTTCTTTCCATCTGTAATGCATTCCCTGAAGTGAATATGAATGAAAGTGTCAGTGAAATTTAAAGGTCTATAAAGATGGTTGTTTTTCTCAAGAAAAACTTAATGGTTTATGTGATGCCCTCATGGGTCAGCATGCATTTCCTCCTTCTCTAGTCAAGTGTCGACAGCATCAGTCTTAAGAAATATTCAACGAACAAGTCCTGCAGTGAAGATTCTCTAAATGCGTAAGTATGATGCATGTCTTGTGGGTCTTAATTTAAATGCCCTACCTTCTACGGGGAAACATATTCAGACATTGAAACATGGCAGCTGGGGGATGTACGCAGGGATTTAAAGAGCCTTTCACCCCTCTAAAGAAGCAGCTGCCTTTAGTTCCCTGCTTTGTCCACGAAGACACTTCCACAACCACACTCAACAAGCCCACTAAAGACCCTCACTCAGTTTACTCAGCCTCAGTAAAACTGGATGTGGAGGCCACCTGCCAGAGCTCCAAAAAGAAAACTACTAGTCTTTGTTACTGTTCCAAACTATTGAAATAATGCATTCAGCAAGACAAACTTGCAAGTCTACCCCTTATTGAGAGAGGCCAAATACATTGAACAAATGTCCTTTGGGTAGCAAGAATCGAATCTATATGATTTTTATGAGGAAAAAGGAAAATGTAAAATTCCTATGTTTTACAATTGATTAACATTGACTGACTTCCTACATCACTAAAATGACGACTTAAGGAGTGTTGATGGTTATGGCGACTTTGTCAGCTCTGTGCAGCTATAAGTTTCTAAGGCCTCGCTCTGATTTGCATTACAAAGAACTACCCAGTTCCATTCTTTCCTTTTTGTTGCCATATGGCAAATCCATGTAGACATAGCCAGGGCCAGTTCAGTCAGCCACAGAATGTCCTGCAATGTCACAGAACAAAGGGCACTTTGTTTGGCAGTCGTATTGACACAAATACATGAAAAAATGTTACAATCAATCAGCGGCTATATCCAGCCACTTTAACACTCATTTGTCCATGGGGAGCAGGGCTGGTGCCATTCGGAGGAGTTTGTAGGTGTCAATTTTACTTGTCTACATCTTAAAGACAGCCGCTTTTGTATAACTTGATGAAGCCCAATTGTGTTGGATAGAGTCAATGGCTTAAATCTCCCTTCAGCTCGAAAGGATCAGTTTATGATTTTCCCCCTCTTTTTTATTTTGACCCATCACAGGTCAGAAATTGGAATTTGCCACAGTGCAACATAAAGCTTGTGTTAAACAAAGTAATATGACAGCTTCAATGTCCCAATTAATCATAGTTTGCATGAATGATTTGCATCTAATGTGATTTTTTTTCATCTACCTTTCAAGCATGAGTACAGTTACCAAATTGTGGACTGAAATAATGGATTCAAAGTTTTATGATGGTCTTCAAGCATGCAGTGGTATTTAATCCCATTTAGCTGTCATGTGGTTCGAAGGCAAAATGTGACAACTAGGAATCCTATTCACAATAAATTTGGAGTGATAAAACAGCAGATACTAACAGCCTCTCCTCAATATCATCTACATCGATGTCTGTTTTTTGTGCTTGCATTCAACATTTTAAAACTGTTAAAATAGTTTGTTGATTTATTTCAGGGTTCCAAAGTAGCCTCCCTTCCCATACACACGCACGCACGTACGCCTGCACGCACACACAGAAAACCTGAAAAATATCAAAGAAACCAGATGTCACGTAGATGAACGTAGAAAGATAAGCTGATCTGTTATGAATTAATTTCAAAGACGTTAATGTTACGACACTAGGTGTGAACGTACAGCGTTTGTATTTTTATTTGTTTCATTGGGACAGAATATTGTGGGTATTTTCACAGATGCACGGCATTTTTTTTTCATTATATTATATTAGATATTTTCTATCACAGGTAACCTCTTATAATTAAGTTTTAGTTGCATTGCATGTGCGCAATCTGGGGGCTAGGGTGGAGTGTGTTTCTATTGGTCACGTGTGGTCCCCCTACTCTCATCCTTCTCCAGGAGTTTAGAGGGCAGACAGAGATCCAGTCTGTTTGCATGGAATTGTTTGGGTTGTAACAGTAGTGGGTGTCCATAAGAGAACATTACACATGATTCCTCAACTTGTATACGAGGGAATCAGGCACACATGAATCTCAAGTTGCGTACTACATAGCCAAATCGGCTTTTGTAATGACATGTAACAAGCATATCGGCGCTGGAGGATGAAAAATGCAGATGCTGGATCTCTCCTTGATCCTACGATATACTCACTTAGGATAGGGTTACCATTTTGCAGCATCACATACTAACAATAACTTGCTCTGTCATGTAGAATATACAGTATGTTGAGGGAACAACTTATATAATCTTTGTTGTAAATCAGTATGGTAGATGAATGAGGACACATTAAGCTATTAGTTGAAATAATGGAAGGCTTTGATTTACTGGTTGCCAGTGACAAAGATGAGAGGGACTTACAAATTACCCAACTGGAGCCACTGGCGTTTCCTGACGTGGCGCGTTAGTCCCACACATTTGTTTCAGGCCTTTACAGTATATTTGTAGACATCCTTGTGATATAAATATTTTGGCTTCCCACATTGGGATCTCCCTCTGCCCCCTGTTTTTTTCCAATGCATCCACTCAGTATTCATGCCTGTGACTAACAAAGAGCACAACTGAATCCATCCAGGAGGCAGAGTGACAGCAAATTTGTGGCAGCTTTTCTTTGTATCACAACTTTGGAAGAGCAGAGAGTTGGGGGAGGGGATCAGCCTCACACCTAAACCTCTGATTCACTTTGCCATCCTAAGGCAGCAAAGGGATCAGATTTAACCCTCGCCTGAAAAAAGACATGTTGCAATCTTTTTCAATGTGCTGGAGCAAAAAGACACGATACATCACTCTCAGATTATGCTACACAGCCAAATAAAGAAGAAATTCAGTTCCATTACGACAAGTCATGACGTTGATATTAATGAAATTCAGCAAAACTCAATGAGGGACGATAAAGTAGACACCATGCAATCCTCCGATTTAAGCAATCACATGTTCCTCATTTGCAAATTCAAGGAGCCTGTGTGTTTAAAACTACAAAGTAAAACACTCCATGTGCTTGTTGCAGTCATTCTTTGATAACACTGCTTCCAGATGCAACCAAGATGTGATGTACAGCAACCAGGATACACTGATGATCCCTACATCCCCACTGACAGGTCATCATCATCCTACGAGACATTTGTTACCTTGAAGTTTTAAGAGATGTAAATCAGCCATAATGTGGACAATGCAGGCACCTTAGTTTAGTTTTGCTCCACAATTCAATCGCTGTAATGGCGATAAAAGATTCCTGATTCCTGAATATGTGATGATGTCCATCACATGAATTTTCTAGCCCCTGACATGGGGAAGAGAGAAAACACAAAATTAATAAGATAATCATTGTCTTAGTTACCCTATCTGAAGGACATACTGTATCTTTTAATAAATGGATAAAGAGACGATAGCAAAAGCCACAGTGAAGGAGCCTTGGTGCTGAGAGAATAATAACCCGCCCAAAATGTCACTGATTGACCTTGTGCTTTCATGTTGCCGAGCAGTGAAGCCGAAAAAAATTTGTATTGAGTTTATAATAAAGTTGTATTTGGGACGTGTGCAGCATGGGGTGTTAAGTGTTCTGTGCATTTGTGCTCAGGTGTGTGTGCATGTTTAGGGGGGTGGGGGGGTAAAGTGTGTAGTGTGTTGTGGTGTGTATGCAGTAAAGGGGGTAAAGTGACTTGTGCAAAAAGGGTTGTCCTTAGGCACCCTGCGGATGAGGTGACTTGTGCATTGACTCGAGTTCAACGCAGTGACGGCTTGCCCGACAGTTATGCCCTTCTGTCTCCACATCTGGCATCATCCTGCGTGCCTATATTCTTGACAATATTCCTTTGTCATTGTGAGCCTGATGCTGAGGTGAGAACAAATTTGAATGCAATTGCTCACTTGAGGCGACTATACTTCTTCACTTGATCGATTCTGCAGCTGTTGAGCAACTGTGATATGAATTCAGGATGTTGCTGCCACAGCTCACTTTCTCCACTTCACTTAACTGCATTTACTGCATCAGGAATCTTAATTGTAATCAGGGCAATTTATACTGTGTAATGAAATTAAGCGCACGTGAGTACTTTGGCATACCGGTGGACACGTCACGGAACACTAGTGTTCACTCACATTATATGTTTTATTTTATCTTAATTGATTTTATTTTATTCTTCTGCATCAAACCCATCAAATTCTTCATCTTCAGTATCAGAGTTGAACAACTGGGCAATCTCGCTGTCAAACATGTCAGGTTCTCCGTCATCACCGTCGGAGTCCGTGTCGTTACTAGGTGGTTCTTCATAAATGATGCTGGCTTTCGCAAACGCTCGGACAACAGATACCTGGGCAAGGGTACCTTCTATCTAAGCAGATACCCTTGCCCAGGCATCCACAATCCATTCACAGATGGTGGCGTAACCCGCACGTCGCTGCCTTCCAGTCTTAGTAAAACTGTGTTCACCTTCTCTCATCCATTGCTCCGACAACACCTAACTTCAACTTGAACGCCCTGTTAACTCTAATGTCCAGCGGTTAGAATTGTTTTCTTAATCCTCCCGGGATAATAGCCAGCTCCAAATTCATTTGCCTCACTTTTTTTCTCGCAGTGGTGAGATATGGGCACGCATGGAGTCACAGATCAACATAGACAGTGATGCGTGGAAAAAAACATCCAGTCTCTTTACATACACCTCTCTCAACCACTCATTCATTTTCTCCTCATCCATCCAGCCCTTTGATTGGCCTTAATGATGACTCCTGCTGGAAACTTTTCTTTTGGCAGCGTCTTCTAGCTGATTTTGTCAGACAATAAGCTACAACACTCAACGACCCAAGCATCACTTTCACAGCCAAGCAGATGTTCCTTCAAAAGGAGAGAGTACTACATGGAAACAAAGTAAAGAGGACGTCTCAGTATGTAAGACAGATGTACTTTATCTTCTTGTCTCAGACAGACATGATATTGAAGCTGAAGATGCTGAGAGACAGTGTCCAATCCACAAAAAGCCTCATCTACTCCGGAAGTGTCGGGCTTTCTGTGAAAAACCATTGGAGGAGACGAAAGGAGAATGGGACTTGCTCTAATGTTGTGCGTCGGCACTACACATGGCTGAGGACTGCACATACACACATCATGCCTTAAAAGATATATCTCTGCCCTTCACCCTGGACTAGCACCATGGACCCTTCACCCTGGACTAGCACTGTGGACCCAAGAGCTACCCACTTCTGCAAACCATGGTGGGGAGCAAGAATCCACTCCATCTCCAGAGGTGACAGCTCGCTGAACGAAAATATGCAACAGTCATCAGAATGACAGATCGTACTCTGAGATTTGTCTTGTCAACATCCACCCTGCAGATCATCGCAACAGAGCCTTGAAAGTCTAAGCAATCATCGATGACCACAGTAACAAATCTTTAGCTCGTCCTGAGTTCTTCAATGTGTTCAATATCCAAGGCCCCACTGCCTCTCCTGGGGCGCAACACTGCCTCTTTCCATACACTGCGCAAGCAAGTGAGAGGCCCACGTGACGCCCTTTACATCCAGAAACTTGACCTGGGATGGGTTGAAAATGTGTGCTATGGAGGTGTTCCCAAATCAACCACAGTGAGTGGCTCAATTTTAGAGCCATGTCAAAATGTCTTCTGTGAAGGAGCAACACGGTCATTTCCAAAGTCCTGACCATCCTAAGGCACACGCCACAAGTTCAACTCCTGTGAAAAAGTCAAGGTCTCAGGCTGCATAGTGTTTCAACAGACCAAAGACAACAACAAACACAGAAACCAAGCAGGCTCGGATGACTCTGAAACATGCCCAGGCTGAGCTGAAGAGCGAGCAGGCACAGATGAGGAAGATGGAAAGTGGGTAGAAGAAGGACCAAGATGCTGAACAGTGCAGCACAAGCAGCGGGGAAAAACTGCAGGCTGATTTCACCAAACTCAATTATGAAGATGGTAAGAAGGAGAGTCTGCTGGACAAGAGGAGGCAGCTGACCTGAGAAGTGTCCAGATTCAAAGAGACATACAGGACATGCGCATCTCGCTTCCCCATCTTGCACTTCGATGACAAGGATTCAGAGGGAGTGTGGGACTGCAGTCAAGTGAAGGGTCTACTTGCTAACCTGATCACAGTTCAAGAAGTCTCTGATGCCATGGTCCTGGAGGCGGTTGCAGGAGGGCGACTGTACATTATTAAGGTTGACTCTGAGGCGACTGGTAAAAAGCTGCACGAGAGAGGAAAGCTGCAGTGAGGGCAAACCATCGCCAAACAACATCTCTGCCCAAACACTCAACCAGAGGGTAGTCAACACATCCAGAAGACCAGTCAGAGATAACAATGCCCGAGCTACTCTTTTCCTGATGGGCTACAATGCCAACTTGCGCAAAGCCAGCAAAGAATCACCAAAGAGAAGCGGGCAGAAGAAAAGTACAAGGTGAGGAAAAAGATTAACGAACCCGAGGTGAAAAAGAAAGAGCTGGAGCACAAAATCGCAGGGACAGCTAGGAAGTGTTCTGTTATCGTGATCGTGATTAGTGTTTCTTTGCGTATTCACTCTAAGAGAAACAGGAAGCAGGTCCCAGGTGTGTGTTGTAACAAGTTATATCAGGAGGTGGAAACATATGTCAGGAGAGCAGCCTGTCAGGTCTCATGTTACTAACATACTAAGTCTGCCGACATCTCATGCCGTATGAAGAAGCGTTGGAATGTGCTCTTGACATATGTCTTTGTATGTCTTTGTGAAATTCAGCATTTGTCGCTCTAGGAGTTGTTTTGGGTTTAAGTATAATACCATCCATCCATCCATCGTCTGCCGCTTGTCCGGGGCCGGGTTGCGGGGGCAGCAGTCCCAGAGGGGAAGACTTCCCTCTTCCCAGACACCTCCTCTATCTCCTCTGGGAGGACCCCGAGGCATTCCCAGGCCAGCTGGGGGACATAGTCCCTCCAGCGCGTCTTGGGACTTCTTCTTCTGCGGCTTCTTCTTAGTTGGACATGCCTGGAATACCTCCGTAGGAAGGTGTCCAGGAGGTATCCGGTGTAGATGCATGAACCACCTCAGCTGGCTCCTCTCGATGTGGGGGAGAGGCGGCTCTACTTTGAGCTCCTCCCGAGTGACAGAACTCCTCACCCTATCTTGTGGAGTGCGCCTTACCACCCTGCAGAGGAAACTCGTTTCTGGCGCCTGTACCCGAGATCTTGTTCTTTCGGTCATGACCCAAAGTTCATGACCACAGGTGAGGGTAGGAGCGTAAATCGACCGTTAAATCGAGAGCTTTGCCCTCCGGCTCAGCTCCTTCTTTACCACAACGGCACGGTACATCGACCGCATAACTGTCACTGCTGCACCGATCCGTTGGTCGATCTCCCGTTTTATTCTACCCTCACTCGTGAACAGGACTCCAAGATACTTAAACTCCTCCACTTGAGGCAGGATCTCGTCTATGATCCGAAGTGTGCCAACCACCCTTTCCTTGTCAAGAACCATGGCCTCAGATTTAAAGGTGCTGATTTTCATCTTGCACTCGGCTGCAAACCGCCTAGCGCACATTGGAGGTCCCGGTCTAAGAGTGCCAACAGAGCAACATCGTCTACAAAAAGCAGCGATGAGATCCTGAGGTCCCCATACTGGATCCCCTCCAGACCCTGACTGCACCTAGAGATCCTGTCCATATAAATGATGAACAGGACCGGTGACAAAGGGCAGCCCTGCCGGAGGCCAACATGCACTGGTAATATGTCTACACTAGGGATGACTTAGCGCCGGCAATGCGGACCAAACTCCTGCTCCGGTCGCACAGAGACCGCACAGCCCGTAATAAGGGGCCATGAACTCCATACTCCCGGAGCACCATTCAGTCCCGGAGCATAATACCATTTCTATGAATATTTTGTATGTAAAAAGTCTATTCAGTAAATTCATAGATGCTCTATTTAACGAAGCCACACGGGCATCTCACATGGGTGAAATACAAAAACTCTCCTTTAAACTAGTTAAAATCATAAGAAATTATATGGTGAGATTAATGGGTTGCTTTGTTATAACAACAACAACAACAACAATAACAATAATAAAACTTTATTTGTATAGAACCTTTCATACAAGAGTTGCAGCTGAAAGTACTTCACAACAAAACAAAGGAACATTTAAAAGTACTGGATGGAATTAAAAAACACTAAGAATTTAAAGAAAATTTGAAATAAGGCAAAACATGTAAAACAAATAAAAGACAATACAGTGTGGGATAGAATAGGAGCTAGTCAAATGCTAGGGTGGAAAGATTCAGTCACTGTTGTACAAAACCAACAGTGACGTGCGGTGAGGTTCATGGTTGGTGAGGCACGGACTCCTTTAGAGTCTGATTTGCAAATATATAAACCCAAAAAGGTAGCTCATTCAATTGGTTACTTAATGGTGCAAAGGATCAGGAGTGATCCGTGATCCATTCAGATCACGTTCCATGGATTGGACCGGTCCTGATCAGTGGATCAAAAGATGAGAGATGCATGCGTTCACGTGAAGTCCATCTAAATCACACACAGCAGCGAAATGGAGTGATGAGAGGAGCGGAGGAGCTCAACCTAAGCTTAAAGCAACATCCCCTGAGTAGAATCTGTTTTTACTCACATTTCACGTCAAAAGAAAAATGAAACGCCCCTGTATGCAGCAACAAGCACCTGTTGGCTCACGTACGCCACCTTTGGGGCGACAGAGTACTGTCTGCCTCACCCTGGGCCTTTTCACTGTGGTTTTATGTCCCATCAGCAAAACTTAATATGTCACTTACAAACATTAAACTTTAATGGTTGAAGTTATTAGCCAGAGTGTGGAAAATCAGGGTATATCAACGTATCTGCAAACGTTTATTGGAGACATGAGAAGATGCGGCAACCGGCACGCACCATTTGATTGTATCAACCCAGTCTGTGAAGGATTGCGCATTCAGAAATGAAGTGAGGCTTGTTGCTGCCGCACCTCGCTTGTCACCCCTGTGTTTGAACTGGAACCTCCCGTTCAAATACAGGGGAATTTACATATTTCCGTCAGGAAATCAGCGATTTTCACTATAAAAATGTTTGAAATTAGTCATACATCAGTGGACAAATATTGATATGAATTTTATGTAGTAATTTTTTTCGAATTATTTGTCATGATGACTTATGAGGCTCTGCCTCACCTGTCTCCCCTTACCGCACGTTCCTGGGAACCAATAAGCCAGCAGGAGACGATCGCAGTGTTTTTGGGGTGCATAGCTAGTAAGGGATTAGGCAATGTAGCTTGGTCCTAGCCCATGAAGTACCTTATATACAAGTGGGAGACCCTTTAAGTCAACTCTAATGTTACAGGGAGCCAGTGTAAGGCAGCTAAGACCGAACTAATATGCTCTCTGCTAGCTGGTTCTGGTTACTAAACGAGTTGCAGAGTTTTGGATGAGCTGAAGTCTGTCAGTGGTTTTCTTTGGAAGGACAGTAAAAAGTACAGTACATTAGTCTGCTTGAGATAAAGGCATGTATTAATTAATGTATCAAGGCATGTATTAATTTTTCAGCATCTTTTTGATTGATAAATGGTCACACTTTAGCGATGTTTCTTAGATGGAGGAATGATGTCTTTGTCACCTTGTTAATGTGGGACTTAAAACTAAGGTCTGGATCCAATACAACGCCAAGACTTGTAACCTCAGATTTAATCCTCGGGGCCAGTTTCCCCAAGTTAGTAGACAGCATCTCTCTTTTTGTTTCAGGGCCAACTAACAGGATCTCTGTTTTGTCTTCATTTAATCTTAGGAAGTTATCACTCATCCATTTGCTCACTGCCGTAAGACAGGTAGTGATGGAATTCATCGCTGCACCATCTTTTAGTCTGGCAGAAATATACAGTTGTTTGCTGTCTGCATGACTATGAAAACATGAGTTGTGCCCTCTGATGATGTGACCGAGTGGCAGCATGTATAGTGAGAAGAGTAATGGACCAAGGCACCCTTGTTGAACTCCATAGCAGTTGTCCTGTTCCCCAGACACATGATCTCCCAGTCTGATGTAAGACTTCCTCCCTTTGATGTAAGATTTACACCAGTGCAACACACAGTCAGAAAGACCAACCAATTTTTCAAGGCGATTGATTGAAGATGTCATGGTCAATTGTGTCAAACGCAGTGCTAAAGTCTAAGAGGATAAGAATTAAGACCTTGTTTTCATCATAATCAAGTCTGAGTTTTTGGTGGTGAGTGCATCTGCATGAGTGAGTTACAAGTTACAAACAAGTAATTACATTTCTGATAAAGTATTTGCGCACATATATTGTATAACATTTTCTAAGCATAGTTTATTTATGTCTTTGGCCAGTTTCACACGTTTTTGGCATTAATCAACCTGTCGACACAGGAGACTCACTGTCTCCAGAGTCGAGACAAACGAAAGATGTTTAACTCACCACCAAGTTATATCAGAACATATTAGGGCAGCAGACCCTCTTTCACTGCAAAACATGTGTACTGTGATGATCATTATAGTGGTGTGTGTGCATTTACATGTGCGCATGTCATTTCTGTGAATGTATATGATAATAAATGTCAACCTCTTGTGGTAGTCAGGGTAACAGTAGTTGTTTGCCTCGTGTTCTTTTGTCCATTTGTGTACACTTTCACTCCAGGATAATGATGGGGTAGGAGAATGCCAAAAAATTTCAGTTCTCAGTTTTGGTTTTCTTCTACACTGCACATTTTGGAAGCAGAATCACCTGGACGGTGTCACATACATAAAACAGATGCTCGTTTTGGGACAACAACAGCATTGCCCAGAAAGAATGAAAGTTGTGAAGGAGAAAATAGTAGATTCACTGGGACAAAAATTGTAAGTCCTTACATTTGCAGGCCAAGACTTTTGGTGTCTGATAATCCAAAGTCTTTTCAATCCGAAGTTTTTCAAAAGTTTTCAATCCGAATCAGAGTTCAAGGATCCTTTACACCTTCCATGATAATGCCGTGGTTCAGACAAAATGTCATCCATTTTCCATCAAATTACCAAATCCTTTGAAATCATGGTGGAACCAGGTTCTAAAAATAACTTCATAAAGGCATACTTTCAATATTCAACCAAAATGTGGCATCGTAATATATCCATAGGAGAGCACATTTCAGGCATTAAGCCAGTTCTCACACATGCACCTACCAATCTGTGTTTCCTCTGAGAAGTTGGCATACTCTCTCAAACAAACATGTACACCTTCATTTCTGAATGTTAGTTTTCCAACAAGGGCCATATGCAACTCTGCAGGAGGGGGCTTGCCTTTTTGTGTCAGCAATTGGATCAAGAGGGGAGAGGAGACAGATAGCACAATGACACTTGAGCAATGAGATCTAACCCCTTCTACGCTGTAATCTTGACAGCTAGAGCCCTTCACCACCATGGTTCCTCTCTTCTTTGGTCTGTGTCCTTTTCAGTTTCTCTTAGCAACCCCTTTTTTCTTTCACAACCATCCTGCATGGGATATGAATTCTCTGTTTGGTGGCTGTTGTTTCTCTTTTTTCTGTCCATCCAGCCATCTCTGATGCCTCTTGTCATTGCTTTCCCTCTCCATTGGGGAGGATCTTTCACTATATATCTCCCTGTTTCTCTCCCCCCTCAATCATCTTCACCCATAAAGATGGGAGCAGGACGTATGCGCTGTATTTTAAGGGATGGTTACACCTCTGTGGGTGCACTGACCCGCACTAATGCTATTCGCATCTCGGTTCTCTGACAAGGCATGCACATTGTGGCCCTTAAGAGATGGCCAAGAATCAGGCAGAGGAGAGCACAGGGGTATCAGAATGTTGCTTCTTTTATCGTCCGCATTTAGCCATTTACCTTTTCCAAAGTCACATTCAGACTAGGTGATTTTACAAATTTGTCATGGTGGGAACTGCAGTAATGAATGCAAATGTCACATATGTACACATATATGTACACATGTGTATGTGTGTATAGACACAATGTATACTTTAAGCCTTAGGCAAAAAAGGCACTTTTAATCTTCATATTTCTTTGGTTTCTCCTTCACAAAGGGCCTGAAACTACAGATGTCTACTGGTAACACAACAATACCCACAATCTCGCAGGGTCTTGACAGTGTCATTTAATTTGTGGGTCTGAATTAAATCACTGCTGGCCACTTGACGTGCTGTATTTTGTTGTCAGATCTGAACTATCTTTAAATGTTCACACTGGGCACCTCAAATTGCAATATGAAGCCAGCAGTTACATATCAAGAAAGAACTACAGTATACCTCCCATCTCACAGATGGCAGACATTTTTAGAATTTCAGACCTCATGAAAAATTTTCCCCGAATATTTGATTCAGCGAATGCAGAACTGCAGATAGCTGGGGGTTTACTGTACTTCTACATGTGACTTGTACAAAAGTCTATATACAAATAAAGGCAGGTGATGGAATGGCTGAATGTCTTTTAGAGGAGCAATAATGCGAAGAAGAAGAAAGGGACGTTGAACAAACTAACTTTGCTGTGTGAATACATGCTCTGTATTCAACCTCTCATAGTGCATGTCAAAATACTTGATCACGGGGCTCAGCAGACGTTTATCTCTTTGGGGATGTAACCCCTCAGAGCAACAAAATGCAAATAGTTGAACGGGTAGAAGAGAACCACAAAAAATACTCCCTGTGTTCCTCATCCAAATCCAAATGTCTTTGCAGGACCCTAACAGACTGAATAACAAATGTGTTGAAGGCCAACTGTATTTAGCAAAGACCGGCATTTACTTAAGCTCCTCTGCACAAAAGGAAACAATCGTTAAATAATCAACAGGTAAGCTGCACCATTTTAATTCATGACAAAAGTATTTTTGACTCTTCCATTATTTTCATCAACTATTATTAACAAGCTGTTTGTGAAATCATCGAAACACTATTGCAGTGTCATGTCCTTGAAGATGATTCTGGAACATATCTTTCTTAAACATTCTTAAACTGTTACTCAACATTTAAGTGTACCCATATTCGGCTCGTTCACAAAAAGTTGCACAAACTGCTCTTTACTAGCACTGACCTTCAAGCAAGTAGCTAACGTAAACATTACCTGTTTATTTTGTTGCTAGCCTACCTGCTGGTAAATAACGCTATTTCTACCAGACACCTATTTAATCCAGTGTCATATATCACTTATCGCTATCTTGTTTTTTCGTTTCCCAATCTTCCTTTGTCTTCTTCCTTTCCTGGCTGCCTGATAGAAAATTGCGCCTCATGGTGATAGGAGAGGTTTTGTAATTTGTCGGCTGTAGGAATCACAAACCTGGCTGGCTGACCGCTGCCAGCAACCAGTGGGAGGGGCCCCCCTAAGGGGTATCATAACAACAGTGTCATTGCACGTCACTGCTTTGACCATTACAGAAATTTAAGGGGCGCTCACACAGTTTGTTGTTGCATTTTATTCAAGATCAGTCGTTGTCTTAGGGCCCCAGGCCAGCTCAGAGCCCCAGGCAATTGCCTGGTTTGCCTGCCTAGTCGCGACGGGCCAACTTGAAGAACGACACCCCAAGTGTGTTCTATCAGACGTGTCCATTCCATAATTTTGTTTTGGTTGCTGTTGCTGCAGAAAAACCCTCTTCACTAAATAAAACCTCTACTTACTCTTTTCTGTGTGCGTGTATGTCATCAACTTGTAGTGCAAGGACGTACAGACCGTATATGAACACACCAGTTCTGGAGCTTCTACTGAAATGCCGTCCCTTTTACCTACCAAGGGAATTCACCTGTGTGTTTTTGGCTGCAGTATACATCCTCCACCAACTACGCAGCGGCTCACAGCAAACTCCACAACATCACCGGCGCACTGGAAACTGCACACCCTGATGCTGTTTTTATTGTGGTTGGCCACTTCAATCAGTGCAATTTACGGACTGTAATTCCCCAAATATCACCAACACATTCCCACCCGGGGCAAAAACACCTTGGACTACGTTTACCAACATATGTGGTGCGCTATGGGCCGTACCCTGCCCTGCCACTTTGGAGATCCAGAGCATGTCTCCTTGTTGCTGTATCCGGCGTACAGGCAAGGTGTCAAACAGTGAAACCCTGTCACCAGACAGGTTAAATTGTGGACACCAGAGGCTGTGAGCACCCTGGGACTGTTTTGTGACAACTGACTGGGATGTGTTTCAAGCTGCAGCCACAGGCTGCATCCGCCCATCCAAAGCCTACAGGAGCCACATCATAGACATACTGGTCAAGTTGTGTGAGTTTGATCACACTTGAAGTTGATAAATTTACATAAAAATGTTGACAGCACCAAAAGTACTTTTCCATAAACTGTGTTTAAAGTTGAACATTTGCAAAAAAAAAAAAAACACCACCGTACCAACCATACCATAACAACTGACATATCAAGAGAGTGCAAATGATGCAGTAACTATACAATATCTCTATCTGAAAAAATAAAATAAAATGTATAAAAAATTATACAAATCATTGAATTAAAGAAAGAATAAAGTTACAGACAAAGACCCAACACATTTCCCCCATTAGCAAACACTAGGCCAGGGGTCGGGAACGTATGGCTTGTGAGCCATAATGTGGCTCTTTTGATGATTGCATCTGGCTCGCAGATAAAACAGTCAACATTCTCACTTGTTTTAATCTGTCCATCGATTTTTCACTGCTAATGTAAACCAATCAAACTAGCTAGAACCTTGGTATTAGCCAATCAGGAATAGAAGAGGGTGGCTTGGCCCGCCCCTCAGGTGAGAGTCTTGGAATTTTTCAACAACTGGAGGGAATAGTTGCACGACTGCAATCAACAGAGATGTAAAGTGTCTTTTACTAACTCAAAATGGATAGATGATGGTTCACCTGATCTGAGAGCAGTGTCTTTTAAGTGTCTGTTACCTGCTGAGGTTCAGGTTTGTCCATTAATAAGGTGTTAGGGTCGCCACCGACCCGTTTTGAGTTTCAGCATACATAAAAGTATTTTAAAGATTTGTTTATCGAATCAAGACTTTTTGACTTTGTCAGGAACTGACTTCTAAACAAAATACAATAAAAAATTTTTTTTTATTAATTTCTAAGGTGTTAGGGTCGGTTTCGACCCGAGTTAAAATACCCAGTTTTAAAGCAATAAGAAATGCCAAAACTGAAATCATGAATACACAATCAGCCAACAGCATATAGCCAGCCCCTCCTCCAACCACTTGAGCTTCATTTAGGGGTGTTGCTCTTAGTTTTTTTGCATACATCAACAAACAGAGACATACCCAGGCATGCCAGGGTTAGAATTTTTTTTTTTTCTTATTTTTTTGTTGATCATTTAAGAAAAGTGATTTAAAATCTCTCAGTAATACTTAGGTAACAGAACAATCTTTTTTATTTTATTTTTTTTACCTTTTTCTCTAGAGATTCATTTCCCAGTGTTACTGAGTAGCCCCAGGTATACTGAAAACGAGGGTCTGTCAAAACATGCTGTCAAAACAAAGGCCCAGGGGGCCACAACAAAAATGTTGAAAACAATATTTTCATGGATAAGGGAGCCCAACCAAGTAAACAAGTGTTATGAAACACATTGGATGTCAAATGATTTTTTTTAAGGTAATTTTAGGGCTGGTTTAATACACAGGTCAAAAACGACCCTAACACCCTAGATCAGACCCTAGACCCCAACCTTTTTTCTGCCACGGTACATTTTGACTTTGTAAAGAGGTCTACGGCACACCCGCGAGTTATCGATGGGGGAGTGGGGGGGTATTGCGCGCGACAATAGTTTCGGTCGGCCACGATTTGTTGGGGGGGGGGGGGGGGGGGGCACG
>OMPJ01012125.1:0-15296 GCA_900312935.1 Carapus acus
TCTGTTGTGGAACTCTTTACAATCTCAAAATGTGCCACGGCTGAAAAAAGGTTGGGGAACACTTGTCTAAAGATGGATAGCACTTGGTCAGACTTCACACAGCTCAGACTGAAAAGGTCCATATTGTGTAACATATTCAAACACTGTATCAAATTAAGTTGATTTGTGCCATACAAGGTGAACATGTTGAAGTGATATACAGTATATGGTCCAATTTTGACCGTATCTTACAAACTCAGCAGGAAGTTTATTGTATTCCTTTTATTGCATTGTACGAAATATGAAAACACACATGCAATGATAGTAAGGATATATCACATTGAATCGCAATCGTATTGTAATGTATCTTGTCTTGTCTTGCCTTAAACACTTATGTTTTGTGATGAATTTTGTTGCTGAGTGAGACCACTGCAGTGGCCATTTATTCTAAGCTCGTCAATTGTATCAGTTGTGGTTGCAGTATTCCTAATACACTTAGATGAAAAACCGTAAGCCACAGATAGGTGTGACAACAATGAGAAATGCCATCACATAAAATTTTACACTCTGTGAATATAGCACCCCTGAATGCAGAACAAATTAATGATCTGTGTGAGAATGGCTGTCCCTCAGAACATGCATATATCATCGTGAACAGTGTTGCTGTTCCGTCTGTCCGTCTGCCTCAGGCAGATTCCCTTCTCGCTGTTATGCAAATAGCATAAGCTCTTAAAACTGTTTGAGTGAGAATTAAATGTGAAATAAATGAGGCTTGGCTCTTTTCTCCCCATTCTATCTGAATAGGGCAAAGCTCTGTCACCATGGGAGATCCCCACACCATTGCTATGCCTGTAATGGGATTGACAAGACGAGGAGTGACATAAATACCGTGGCTAGCACTAAATCCAATTATGTGGCGTGGCCCAGCTCAATACCTGCACCACCGCACTGTATTCACCCGCCTGGCATTCAGCTCTAGGCCTGGTGCTGTCCGCGGTGTCTGTGCTTTGCTCACACCCTCTCCGCAGCTACCCTCATCCAATGAGGCCCACATTTTATCAGGCAGTGTGGACGGTGTGTGAAAGAACACAAAGTTTTTGAAAACAAAGTTCCCAAGCCAGTGATGAAAAGGAAACGTACACAGAGCAGAAATACTGCTTTCACTCGGTTTAGCTCTAAAAAGACAGCCTGGAGTTTTGCTGTTATTGAGCCGTGTTGAATAGGAAGCTAATTTATGGGCACATTTTGAATACAGACATATCACAGCATATAATTGGTAGAATTCCCAGAAACGTTCATGACCAACGACAACTTCATAGGTATGAAATGCAAAATTGTATATAGAGTGTAAAGACGGGCACCTGATCATGACGGTTGTTTTCTCTAAAGGTAACAAACCGTTATTAAGTGAAAACTATGTGAAAGGAATGTTTTTTTGTTTAGTTTTTTTTTTTTTAAAGAGGATTGCATCATGTAAAAAGTTTGACTAAAGCAAAATCATTCTTGGCATGAGATGGGAACGATTTCAATGACAATTTGGAGAGGAGAGGATTCACTGTTATTAAGTCCATCTAAAAGCACTTACTGACGATTGTGTATTTATAAGCTTGACAATACCGTATTTTACACAACTGTATTACTTTCATTGCTGGAATATCTGGGAAAAAAACACTCATTACGGGTCTGCATTATGTGACTCGTGTACCGGTACTCAATTTTTCAATCTACCTGGTTTGCTGTAAAAAAAAAAAAGAAAGAAAGAAAGGGAAAAAAAAGGTGCATTTACATATTGAACAAAATAGACCATGTATGGACAATGACAATGACGACAATGACAATGTTTGACGGTCACAGCCCTCTTTTCAGATGTACCCTGACTTTCTATGCAATCTCAGTTACTTATATGGGACTGGCTGTGCATTGGACTCAAGACAGATTTATCAATATTTGAGTCAGTGTAGTTTGCTTTTTGTGTTCTGTTGGGTTCCTGCAAGCACAGAGGTTTGGGTCAAAGTGGATTTCACAACTGAGCAGACATGCAACTTCAGTGGCTGAAGCTCATCTTTGCTCCTGGAAATGCCAACAGATGCTTCCATTTCCCACCACAGGTGTGTGTTTTGTATGTGTGTGTTTCAGCGTGAGTGAAGCAATATCTTTTCACCTCTAGCCTTTTTATTTCACAGGCTGGATATTAGGGTACACTGCAAGAAAGTTCAATCAGTATTTCCTATTAATTCAACCTTTGAAACCCATTTAAACTGATCATGCCAAGGTTATGAAATCTGAAGATTTGTAAACATATGAGATTATTTATTGTATTTTTAATACAAAGTTAGTAAGATTTTATGTGTACCTATCTGCCCTCCGTCATTTTCAAGGGCTAAATGGTGTGTATGTGTATGTAATCGATAAAATTCTCATCACAAACAATCATCTCGATCATCATCATCATCATCATCATTTTCACCATTATCAACTGCTTATAAACACAACACAGATATCAATACAAACCCACACCCATCCAATGTGATATAAATTAAAGGCAATACTTTTCTTCTGTTATGCTTCATCTCATTGAAAAGAAATTTTATATAGGGTTATATCTCACCCCTTGGAATTATGGGGGAAATTTTGTGAAATGGAAATTATAGAGTATAATTTCCACTGCGTTTCATATTCCTATGACCCTGTAATAATTAAGACTGCAATAGACAGACAGACAGACAGATTAGATAGATAGATAGATAGATAGATAGATAGATGCGTTTCATCAGGGGCCTGTGGGATGAAAGCTGTTTTTGGAGATCTTCTCACTGTCTATTTTTACGCGGTGGCAAATAGCCATCACAAACATCGACAGATTTATTACAAATATTGATTATTTCCAGTCTCTTTACAGTTTACATTTGGCCCGCACAAAACTCATTTGAAAGGAACGTATACCCACTCATTTTTGTACAAATACCAACACAAGACATCGTACATTCATCCGTTTTCCGTGTCAGTGTTCACACGGGTTCTGTGTGTTGGACCTTTTTTAGCCCAGGTGAATTCAGGTTTTATCCAAAAAACTAACACTTGTGAGGCCCACAAAAAGTCCCTCTAAACATATCGCAGGGCTGACGAGCGCAAGTAAGCTGAAATGAAATCGGATCTCAAAAGCCCATTTAAACGGTCATTGTCTGAGGGCAGAGGGTAATCGTATATCAAACTCTCTCAATATCGTACTTAAATATTTTGATAAAGAGGTTTGGAATTCATATATGCTTAGATTGTGAAAATTCAACACATTCATTCTGTTTCGGAGATCATGTGTTCTCATTGCTGTCGCATGGTACTTTTTCTTTTTTGTTATTATGATCCATGAGTGCCACAGTCAGCTGTTGTCGTTATTGTGTTTTTATGTCTTTCAGTTGGCTGCCGTTTATGTGTGACAAGACAAAAAAGGCAATCTCCTCTCAGAGGACAATTGATCGGAGCCTCGGAATGAGAAGAGTTCCCGCTGTGTCCGCGCGGCGCTTTGACTCGGATTTACAGCCAATCCGCGTCAACACTGCCGCAATAAAACCTCCAGCACGGCGCAGCCAGGCAAGTCACAAACCCAAGTGACGCCCTCCGTGTTGGCCCGGATCACTATGTTACCTCTTTACCCGACCGCACTGCGCTACCCAGCGACACCGTGCGCGCCCCTCAACGCCGTCCTAAGGCCCACAACCCTCCTGCTCACAGACCATGGCCCGAGGGGCGGCGCGGGGTCGCGGCAGCCCTCGCAGACAAATCGCCTCAAGTTTGGGGTTAGTGCCCTGATCACCCCCTCCACCCATACAGGTCAGCTTCCTTTAATTATTACTGATCCAGATCAGGTCAGAATGAAAAATGCAGTGTGTTACTGTATATTTCACCAATATCACGGATAATATATGTCACAATATTAGAAATAGTAGCAGCACACACCGTAGTAGTTATTACACTGATCGATAACCTAATCTGCTCTATCAAAACATCTGTTTGTAAAGGAATTCAGTTAACTATAAAATTGCCAATGATCTAGATCAGTTTATCATAACAGGTTGCATCCCACATTTCATCTCAGCCCATCCAAAACTAAACATAAACACATGTCACTGTGTGCTGTGACGTGCCAATATGGGCATTTGTAAATTCTGCAAATATTTTGTAGATATACTGTAGATTTAGATGTGTAAAACAGCGCCCAACTCTCTATGTGTTTCTGTTAAGGTGTTTTAAGTATTTTGTGAGTATTTTAGACATCCCGTAGGGTGCCTGAATCTCATCTGAGCTTCTCTCTTCCCCTCTCTCAGATCCTGTGTTCTACAGCAGGTCTTGGTCTCTGCCCATTCTGGATGGACCATGTCAGCCTTTTCTCAAAGACTGTTTCACAGGTGAGACACAGGAGAAAATCATCACTTACTACGTAATTACCTCACCTGATTCAATACACTTTCACCTAATCTCAAATTATCAATCACTCTGCAGTCAAGGATCGGAAAGTAACTCTAATGCCACTGAAGTCAGAAAAAGTATGCCAATAACATCACCAATAATAGTAACAATAATAATAAGTGGCTATTTATAGTGCACACACATATACACACACATGCAAGTACCAAATACATATCAATTGACAAATCCAGTTGGTTAGTCTATACTTAATCATAAATTTCAGATACTCAAGTAGGGATTACAGTATCAAGACAGAATTGTCTGCATCTGGTGGCCCTGGGGAGGAAGAACACCCTCTGGCGCACCAAAAAGACAGAAGGACACCTTATCAAACCCTGACAGGGGAAATCACAATTTACACCGATATATTTGGGGATAAATTACAAATGGAGTTGAACACAGTGAGTTGCGCCCAGGGCGGGTTGCGCTCAAGTGGCTTCCTCGAGAACTGATCATCCTCCGGTCCCAAAGCCAAGTCCTCACAGACTGAGCTACTGTCGACGCGGCAGTATTGTAGGACATAAATAGTGCTTTGACAGATGTGTGCTTCCTGCAGAGGACAAGAAAAGAGGATGTGTCGCAATTATAGCAGTGGTATTGGATGAAGTAATTGACTTGTAAATTAGCATATTTATCAGGACACTTTCTGAAATTAGGTTGGTAGGTAGGTAGGTACTTTACTGATTAAATTATCTATTGATAAAGTTATTAATTGCTTCCGTTACTTTTTCTTCATTGGGAATTCACGCTTTTACAGTATATATGTAATACACATAGTTAACATGATTCACATTGACAGGATATGTAGTTAGAATAACTCAAATAAAAATTCAAATTCAGGAGTGAGACTGTAAACAAAAAAGACATGTAACAGCAAAAGCTACATCCACTACATCTCAAGGGGTGACATTAACAAATGCCAACAGAAGCCGAGTCCAATCTATGCTTTCCTAATGCTGACGCTTATCCTTTGTAGCTTTCTGCCCCGTTATTCCCATTCCCGGCACGCTCGCCTGGCCCCTCGCCCCCCTCGCCCCCAGAGGCAAGCCCAGGAGAGGCATGCTGCGGCGTGCTGTGTTCTCCGATCTCCAGCGGAGAGCACTAGAGAGCACGTTCCAGAGACAGAAATACATCAGCAAATTTGATCGAAGGGGTCTAGCCTCTAAACTGGGACTTAAAGACTCGCAGGTTGGTTCAGACGCAAATACCGACAGTCGCAGCATCAGAAACAACCCACTAACGATAATGTTGTCCATATCTTTGCGTGGCAAGGAGAGAGCAAGAGCACAAACATGCCAGTTAATGAGAACACGCACACACACAAAACAAGGAAAACCACAAAAAATCTCTCAAATTACCTATGGCTGCCACTACATAGAAAGTTTTGTGACTGACTGTGAATTCCCTGATTATTTTGCCACTGAAACCGTCCCAAGACACGAAGACAGCTCAATATTCTTAGCATCAAATACAACAACAGCCATATCTGAGGGATTTTTGCCCATTCTGGCTTTGAGAACATTTAAGAAATCTGTTGATTGATTGATTGATTGATTGATTGACTGATTGATTGATTTATATACACTCTAGAAGCTGTAATGACATGCCGTAGCTTGTATTAATGTTGAAGATTTTGGACCTGAATCAGCTTTTTTCAGAGTTGACCTTATCCTGTTGTATTAAAACATGGAAGAGCTTGTATTTTTTAGATTTCTTTTTATTTTTTAGAGCCATGACTCACATACTGCACTTCCTCCTGTTCATGCTGGTTGCTTGGCTCCTGAACCCCTGTCTCTATGTCCTGCGCAGGTGAAGATCTGGTTTCAGAACAGGAGGATGAAGTGGAGGAACTCCAAAGAGCGGGAACTCCTCCTAAACGGGGGCTGTCGCCAGCAGACACTCCCCACAAAGACAAACCCAAACCCTGACCTGGCAGATGTTGGTAGCTCCAGCCAGCAGAGGCTTAGTGGGCAGAACACTGGGGGCCTATCAAGGCTTGACCAGTTGCATTACAATCCAATACATCACACTCAGGCTGGAATCAGCAAACTGCCAACATTTTTAACATCACAGGGTGAAGAAATCAGTTTCATCAGGTCTAAGTTGGGTTAAAAATTGCATGTGATCTTTGCTTGGGTAAACATTGTCATGACACAAGAATGGCATGCACAGAATGACAGCAAGGTGTTTTACGGCAGGCCTTCTACAAATGGCACACCATCGTCTTCTTTACACTTTTGCCCTGCGCTGAGGGAGGCGTAAATTTTGAGGAAGTGACTTAATTTGTGCATTAGGGGGTTGCAAGATGAGGGACACTTTTTATCTAAGATATTGATGTAAACCCTGATGTTGCATGATGATGGTGATGCAGATCATGATGTCATTCTTGGGCAACCTTTGACTTTCAGTCCCCCTAAAACCTTTCAAAATTTATTCTGTTGCATTTTATAAAATTCGTATATGCCTTCAGAAAAGTTTGATATACAGCAATACACATACTGCTGCTGTTAGATTCACTCAAAAAGTATTCCCCTTGTAAGAACAGTCTCTGTAATTTGCCAACTCAGACCCAGACTACTGATGAAAGTGTGAAATAAAGCTTGATGTAAATATAATACTTTCAATTGGTAATAAAAGCAGAAATGAAAGCTGGTCTCTGCCACTGCTGTGGTCCCATTCAGACAATAAATTACAATAAATAAATAAAAATAAAAGAAAGTCAACAGAACAATCCAGCATACAATACCTTCAGTGAAAGAATGGAGAGATACAAGACAGGGACTGTTAAAAAAAACAATTTTATTGCCATTTGAACTATCGATTACACAAGTAAAATTGAGCAACAATGTCGGACTAACATCATATTAATTGAATACAAAACAGCATTCAGCTACAAGACAGATGGTTCACTATCATCGGAAAAAAAAAGTTATTTCATCAAGCAGCCTCATTTTAGCAATGCAACGACTATTTACATCAGAAAATAAAAACTCCGATCTCTGATTTCATGCTTAATTAAGCCTACAAACTTAGGAGAGTGAAATTCGTACAGCTGCATAAACACGCAGAGATAAATAAGTCATGTGAGTGACATGTTTGCTCTAGGCTGACTATAACCTAAATGGAGGGCATTGATACATATGTACAGCTGTGAAATACCCGGTTTGACCACGCAAGATACACACCCAGTCTAAGCTACCTCTGTCGAGGTTTTACCAACAGGAGCACAGGAAAACTTTTCAGATGGTAGTGGTGCCGTCGCAATTAAGAATACTCCTTATTTCAATATACCATCACACAGAGCATGAGAGTACCATCATCTCTGACAAGAGGCCAACAGGTAGTGCCACACAAAGTATTTTACAGGGTTTTAATAGCCACTGTTTCTCATTTTACAGATTGCCACTGTTAAAATCCACTTGTTACAGAATGACAGGAAAATACGTTTCAGAGAACATAGCTGTGCAGTAATGTGAAGTATGCCTATTTGCATAAACTTAACTATCGGAGACCATTTTCAGATGTTTTATACCAGCACACCGAGTGAGATGGGTGGTGTGCATCTGTGTAGGAGGGATATACGTGACAATGTAGAAGTCTCAGCTGATAACTCGGACATGTGGAATTTGAAAACCACCACAGGATCATTTAGACCATTTAACCACTAAACTAGAACTATAAGAATGTTTCCTAATTTGTGACTTCAAAGAATGATGATGCAAACAATGGTCAGGGCCGCAAGGGGACAGATAACTTATCACAGGACAACATTTCAGCCCAGGACCACTGCCTGATCTCATTAAATCATATTCTTCAGCTGTCCACTTGGACCATCTGGTGAATAAGACCACCAGTGCACCTTGTACCAAAAACAAGTCAGACCATCTCTGCAAGATGCTGCGTATATACAGGGGGAGGTCATGGTTAATAAGGGGAAATATTGTCATGTGTAATCCCACTGATGACTGCAAAATCATGGTCAACAACCTTTCAACACATAGCAAACAGAAAAAGCAATAATATCTGTACAACAACAACCCCATCAACCTAAGTCCAATACAGCTGTTTCACATTTAAGTTAGCTATAACTAGTAGGGTGAAGCAGTGCGTTTGTCGCCCTGTGCAACCATTTACAGCCTGAGGCAACGGACTAGGAATGCTGCATGTGATGCATGACAAATTAATCCAGTTTAGACTTATTCTTATACCCAGCAAAATGACAATGGCAATGGGACAAGTCAAACAATTTGAATAGATATGTGATCTAAGTTCAAATAAAGGTTCATTCAAAAAGGTGCATGGGATTTGTTGTGATTTAAGCAGCCACTGCCTAAAATCTGGTTGAAAGTCTCAGCATTCAACTAACGCTTTGAGAGAGTGTACTTCAGTGTACTTCATCTAAACGTGTGTGCACTCAATAGAGCCAAGCAGGACATAATAGGCACAGTGGGTGAAGTCAGAGTGAATGTAAAAATTTAGGGTACTCACTGTAGATGGTAAGAGTCTAAGTGCAATATATCTAATAGTCCATGAACAAAACAAAGCGATCTGTTGGGATTTTCCAACAGGCGAGAATTACTCATACTTTGACAGTAATTGCAGCTCATCTGCAGCCTGTCTACTGTCTGTTGCTCTTAATTCTCTCTAAACGTTTCTTCAGATCATCCAGGTTAGCTGAGGGTGAGGACGAACGAGTAAATGCGTGTGTGGAGGAAAGCGAGTGTGTGTTGTGTTCCTGTTGGTAAAGCTCTCGAGATTCTTTGAGCTGTGACAACTTGCTGTGCAACATATCAGTGGATGATGCCACTGATGGCTTGGACGACTGCAAAGAAGAGATTGGAGGTCTCTGTGAAGGTGGCTGCTCATCCTCAGCAACAACACCACCCTGCTGTAGCTAGGCAGAAATGGGGGAAATCAATTAGATTATTTGTAATTTCAATCATATATCATACAGGTAGCAGTAGCAGGAAATGTAGCAGGAAATGGATGACCAAATCCTAGTCGTTTTTACAGTTACTCAAATGCATCATTCTACTATCTATAGCACTATTGTGAAACTATTGCAAAATTTAAATGATTCTGGAATTGAAACTCAGAAAGCAAGTTCACGATGGGTGTTGTACCAGATCCATTTGTGCATTGTGCTAAAAAAATCATACTTCTTGCATCACTGATGTCTGATCAGAAAAACCTCACAATTTGCAAATACATTTATAGTTCCACACTAGATGCTGTGTATCATTCTCGAAAATAAGATGGAACCAAAACTAATAACGACTAATCAATTAGGGGCAACATCAGCAGTTACACTGCCCCAGCACACTTTTTTACAGATTGTTTTGGCAAAATCTAAAAAGAGATGAGATTAAAATGTTGACCATGTTGTTAATGTAAATATAACACTGAAATAATAAATTACAAATTGGGGGTAACAAAAAGACATCAAATACACTTCTTACAAAAAGTAAACAATATCCGGCACATGATAAAGTTTCAGCACTGACCTACAAATTTTAACGGGTGGACTTAACATGACCCTCTCTAAACATTCTCTAAACTCAGACTAGACATGAAAAAGACATCCTTCAGCCACATCCCGAATTGATGGTCCCTGGATTCTGAGAGGTGCCCTGCGTATCTGGATGATGAAAGTCGGTTCATGTCTAGCAGAAATGATGTCCACCAATGATATTGGAGGTGTCAAGGAGAGTGCTATGCATCAGCCACTGTCGTGAATGGATGAGGCTTTGGTGGTGCTGTTTAAGTGTAAGTGGGTTTGTCATGTCGGTACAGAACTAACCTACACTTTCTAGCTCACAGGTGTCAAACTGATCCAGTAAAGGGCCGTGTGGGTGCAGGTCTTTGTTCCAACCAAGCAGAAACACACCTGACTCTACTAATCAAGGGCCTTAGCAAAGACGATTGGTTGACTAATTGACTCAGGTGTGCTTCTGCTTGGTTGGAACAAAGACCTGCACCCACAAGGCCCTTTACTGGATCAGTTTGACACCCCTGTTCTAGCTGGTACCATGACAAGCCCATACCACCTGAAAAAGCATCATTAATTCAATCACTGTACCCCTCCATGAACCACAGAGACCTAATGTCATCTTCATTGACAATGTGCATCATAAGGGTTGCATCATTGGGGAATAGCAGCTAGAGATCGGAGCAACTCAAATGGAGAGGCCTACACTTTCTCCAGACCTGAATCCCATTCAAAACCTACAAGAGGAGCTGTGTAGCACTGACTAGAGCAGTTGTCTCAAACTCAAATTAACCAAGGGCCAAATCTGATTGCTGGCTGCCATCCCACCGATGTCGGCGAGTTGTTGACGGTCTGAATGAGCTATCTGCGGTAGGAGCGCACACTGTCCTCCGCGCCGCTCTGACAGCTGTGCTTTGCCAAGCTCAGAGCTGTGTTCTGTGCCACTCCGACTTTTGCCCTCTGCTGACGCTGGTCTTTTTGCCGTCCTCGGGAACTTGTAGATAGTGGTGGAGGTTAGAGGCGTCTGCGAGTGACAGTCAGGGCGCTTGCAGGCTATATCTAATGAGCGCTCGCAGGCCGCAGTTGACGGCAACGGGCCAACTGCGGGCCGTGGGCCATCAGTTTGAGACTCCTGGTGATAAGGCTTGGGTTGGGTTTCCCCAACACTAGTGGAAACCCAACCCACTAGTGTAGTGAACACTTGTGTTCCGCGGAACATGTGTCCACCAGTGTCAACCGGTGTGCCGCGACCAAAGTAGTTCTGCCCTGCCCCAACAATTTCGTTCAAGCGAAAAAATTGTTGCTAGGAACCGGCCCCGAAAACTTTTGGACGAGGGCAAAAATTGTCCCAAACTGTCTCTGTGTTGACTTGATGACTTCTTATTGACCGTTTACTGACCACAATAAACAGTTTTAGTAAGGGTATGTATGAATGTACCTACCCTGGAGTTATTTTCCAGGCCTTGTCTCTGTCGAAGGATCTTTAGTCTCTCGTAGTAAACAGCTGGTTTCACGTCCTCGTTACTGCTCAAACTGGAGTCCACACCATGTTGTGGGATGACTACAACCACAAGACAACCAGAGGTCATGTAATATTGTTGCATGGCAAGGCATCTGAATTGCAATGACTGAACAAGCAATATGCAGTTTACAGTATACTCACATTGACAAAGCAACTTTAAATTTTTTGGACAAATTTCAATGTCTGAAATGTCAAGACAGACATTTTTCGAGCAACATTTTCTGTGAATTGTGCCTCAGCATTTGACCTATCCTCATCATTTTGATAACAGTGGGCTTTTCAGTGAGACACTGAAGAAGTTGGAGATTACAAGCAATGAGCTGTGGTTGCCTTGAGTATAACTTCAAGTAGCTTTGTCAGAGGAGTATTGTTATTGCTCAGGAGGATTAATAAGACTTTTTACACACAGACGCAAATTTGTTAGTCGATATGTTCAACGACAGCAAAAAGATATGACTAGGTGCGACTTCAGCAATTTGAAGTGGCGAGAGTGTTAAAAGCCCTTAAAGTGCCAAAACAATTTTGACATGACGTAAACCATAAGAGTCAGGACGCTGTGTAGTGATGGAAAAATTCTTCATTTATGCATCTTGTGCGCCATTGTTGGTCAAGTGCTAATCCTGCCAAACATAATCAATCATCAGTGTCGACTGATCATGCGGAATTAAACTGTGCAATCCATTATTGTTCACAACATAAACATTTTCATTCACTTAGTTTGGAGGCTTCCTGCTGACCATCTTTTGTCCACATCAACAAACTAACAGGTCAAGAAGAAATTAAAACCTGTGCTCATGTGGATATACCTATTAAATGCAGAGTGTGCATGGCATCGATACCAACATCAGACAGTTGCACTGATAAAGATACACAGTTGATTTTTGATGGTAAAATATGTTGCAAAAATACCTGCTGAGGTCTGGATGCGTGTTTTACCCTCTCTTTCAGATTCAATCACACGAAGGCCACGTTCCACATAGTTTTGGAAGAACTGGGAGGTATTTTGAAGGAAGGGTTCAAGGTCTGCGTCTGAGTACTTCTGCTTGTAGTCATATAACTCGGTCAACCCCTTAGGATGGACAAACTGCAAACTTAGACAATGCTGTGAAGTTGCGCTAAAATCGAATTTGTACTTATTTTATGACTATAGGGATAGTATGTTGTCATAATGTCTAGTAACCCTAAATTAATTACCATATGTTATGTAAACATATGCTTAGACAGCGTCTACGCACTATATACATAATCACACACAAATGCATATACTGTAGAAGTGGCATGTACATTATGTCATGCGTTTATTAAACCACTGTAATACAAAACCAAACTGACATACATACATCTACAGTGAGCAGTATGCATGCCATGAATTAAAGCAACAGTGCTGACCTCTTTTGTGTTCTCCTTTGAACCAATCTTCCTGAATATTTCTGACAGAATGTCACTAACTTTTGCTTTGGAGATTCGATCCTCCTGGGATTAAGACAGAATTAAATGTATCATTATTGAAAACATTTCCAAAAAATATCAAGAAAAGGTGCATGTGAAAATACAGTTAAGCCTGTGTGTTACTTGATATACAGTATGTACATGTGGGCTAAAAAGACCTCATGGCCCTCTGCTGTTTTACATTTTCTACAGTATATCATTGATGGATTGGCCTTTCTGATGCTTTCATTATTTTGTTTGTATCAAGCCCTTGAGAGTCTTGACAGGCGTCTACAAATATGTAATGACAATGCCAATAGTCATAGTTATTGTTAATCAGAATAACAATAACGACAAATGCATATGGAGTCTTGGTTTCTCACCACGCGTGGCCCAGACTTCTCATCCCCTCTGTCAATCCTGAGTCCCAACAGGTTTCCTGAGTGTTTCACCACTCTTCTAAGATGGGCCTCCAACTCCGATTCATTGCGATTTTCTATCATTGACAGATGGTCCAAAATCTACAACAATTGAAGAAAAACACTACGAAAAAGGTATGACGGCTCATATTGCAAATCATGCCTGCTTTCCTACCTTGTAACTACTGGTACATAATTTCTCATGAGTCTCTCACACACACTTCGGCATCACTGCACTGCACATAGCAATTACTGCACTGTGGGTTTACTAAAGGGTCAACATGGAAAAATGGAGTACCTTGGCCCCTTTGAGCTTGCACAGTGTGTGTAACAGGGTCTTCAGGGTCCTGTGTGGAACATCACTCTTCAGTTGTTTCAGTTTCTCTTTAGGGAAGACTTTCATGAAGTTATGAACATCTAGCAAAATCCGGTCCAGATTTATGTTGTTGATCGTCTCTGGAAGAAACCGAATCATCCTCCACAGACACTGTAAAGACACAGGCACGTACATGAAGATAGACAGATATTGACACAGGGTATGAGACAAGAGAGTCTTTTTGGTCCTTCTTGGTATACATTTGTACCTCACTATATCGCAGATCACCTTTCGCAGCCTCACAGATGTTTGTAGTGCAATTTTTCATGCTTTTTTTTCTTTTTACAGCACATTGCTTTCGGCATCCTGATTGGCTTAGGGAGAGCTCCACGTTGACTTCTGCATCCTGATTGGCTAAGGGTACTGTGCTGTGTCTCTTGTACAGTACAGGGTGCGCTCAGCTTGCCAAATTTACATATGTCCTCGATCGCTGGCAGTGTGACTGATGTGCTGTATGTTTGCAAGTTCAAGCAACGAAACATTCTGCACCAACTAAGGCAGCTGTGGTCGCACCCAAAAGGCAGAGAAAGATGCTAGCCATCGCACAAAAAGTTTGACTTCTGGACATGCTAAAGCAGGGATCTCAAACTCGAATTAACCGAGGGTCAAATACGATTGCTGGCTGCCATCGGCGGACTGGGTGTGTCAGCGACCTCTGTGAGTTGTTGACGGAACAGGGGGTTTTGTTTGGGTTTGAAGACAGATTTGGGTCTTTGGTTTCATTCAATAATACTGCACATTTTTTTCTACGAAGGTTTGAACTTTGAGAGTGTTTGAACAAGAGAGAAATGTGGGAAAATGTTAATGCCTGTCTGACAAAAGTGTATAAATTGTGTGGTGAGGGGTTTTGCAACCTCAAAACATTTAGAATAATTGTGAAAAAATAAAGCCGACTACTTTGCAGATTTAGCCTGTTGCAGGTAATTTTAAGACCTCAGCTCCCGCGATCAATGATGGACCACTGTATGGGAATGTAGAATGAAATTTTTTACAGTGCTATCCCCGCTTAAATGCCATTTAAAAAACACAATATACACACATACAACCATACACACACCCATAAATACACATTACACATATGCCACCATACTCATGAATACATCCATACACATCCATCTCCATCCATACACAAATGCACCTACAGTATACATGCATCACAACACTTCTCTCGTACACGCACGCACACACGTGCAAGATGGCCGACGAGTGAATGTTGGCGCAACTTGCTGCCGCTGCTCGCCGGTAACTTAACATTTTAACCTTCCAGACTTCTCTGATTTTATCTTTAGTTTTATGACCCAGTCACTGCCTTCAGTCGGATTATTTCTATTATTTGCTGGCACATCATATATGTGAGTCTTTGCCACTATTAGCTCACCTGTCCTGCCTTGGCTTGAGCCTCACCTGGCGTCTTTTTCTGGTCATCGACGTTGCCTGAGCCCCCGCTCAAAATGCGGGTGCCAGTTGAATTGAATGAACTGAGTATTGCAGTGACGGGCTCACTGCAATACTCGACCACTGACCTGCTCCGGCTGCGCTGTCACCTGCCTGGACTTAAGCCAGAGGCTCTCCACCTTCACCCGGACATCACCTTCCAGCCCCGCCGGAGATACATCCACC